>JACXGM010030752.1:0-13185 GCA_016801145.1 Umbra pygmaea
CGGACACTTAATAAAATCTATGAAAACGATTTTCCTGTAAGAAGCAAGCTTAGAAAAACAAAGGTGAATGAACTGAAATCTCAATTAACTGGTCAACTGTCACTTTTTAGTCGCCCAAGCCTAAAAGCAAAGGCATCCACAGAGGTATCATTCCGGTTGAGTTTGGTGTCATCATAAACTGGCTATTGTAATCTGTTGTATTGTAGATGTTTTGAGTTCAGTGTTAAAATGGAATATCAACAATCAACATTTATTAACGTTTCTCTAGATGAAGAATTCCACATAGAGATACATGCAGTAGAAGCAACAAGCATTTGGTGTGTTTTTTTTAAATAAACTCGTTTTAAGTTGGTAGATCTCATTGAGTT
This sequence comes from Umbra pygmaea, assembly GCA_016801145.1. Lineage (NCBI taxonomy): Eukaryota > Metazoa > Chordata > Actinopteri > Esociformes > Umbridae > Umbra > Umbra pygmaea. Next base: position 369 of record JACXGM010030752.1, read on the forward strand.
AAACATTTTAAAAGTAGATCATCATGCAAAAAAGTGTGGGCACCCCTGCTCTACATAATGATGACCTATGCTATAAGAAGATTGCCAAGACCCTGAAACTGAGCTGAAGCACAGTGGCCAAGACCATACAGTGGTTTTGCAGGACAGGTTCCACTCAGAACAGGCCTTGCCACGGTTGACCAAAGAAGTTAAGTGCACATGCTCAGCGTCATCTAGTCTGGGCCTGCATGAGTGCTGCCGGCACTGGGGTGCTACAGTTCATTAAGGGAATCATGAATGCCAACATGTACTGTGACATACTGTGCAGAGCATGATCCCCTCCCTTCGGAGACTAGGCCGCAGGGCAGTATTCCAATATGATAACAACCTAAAACACACATCCAAGATGATTACTGCCTTGCTAAAGAAGCTGAGGGTAAAGATGATGGACTGGCCAAGCATGTCTCCAGACCTAAACCCTATTGAGCATCTGTGGGGCATCCTCAAATGGAAGGTGGAGGAGCACAAGGTCTCTAACATCCACCAGCTCTGTGATGTCATCATGGAGAAGTGTAAGAGGACTTCAGTGGCAACCTGTAAAGCTCTGGTGAACTCCATGCCCAAGAGGGTTAAGGCAGTGCTGGAAAATAATGGTGGCCACACAAAATATTGACACTTTGGGCCCAATTTGGACATTTTCACTTAGGGGTGTATTCACTTTTGTTGCCAGCGGTTTAGTTATTTTGTGTGTTAAGTTATTTTGAAGAAACAGCCAATTTACACTGTTATACAAGCTGTACACTCACTACTTTACATTGTAGCAGTATCATTTCTTCAGTGTTGTCACATGAAAAGTTATAATCAAATATTTACAAAAATGTGAGGGGTGTACTCACTTTTGTGAGATACTGTATACATTTTTCCATCTCAACAGTCCTATAAACTCAATAATGTAGTACGAAGGAACTTGCCCGTGAAATGTTAAATCTCCTGCTCTCTAGCCAAGCATGGGTAAAACATATTTTATTGTCCTACAAAAGTCTGTGAGAAGCTCCCGAGACTTCCGGATCGCTGTATCGTGTTGTGCCCCTTTTAGAAACAAGACCGCACTGGTAGCTCAGCAATAGCAAACATAATTGTAGACTACTGAAAACCACTATATTGGAAGAATGATTTCAGTTATGAAAAACAAATCTACACCTCAAGAACACTTTGTAGGATGTAGGCATTGATGTGAACACTACACAAGCATGCCATAAAGTTACAGTTTGCTAATATGCAAAATCACAATTGGGTATTGGCGGTGCCTAAAAATGTCTATAGAACACAACCAATGAGAAATATTGGAAGTTTAGCTTAGGTTTTTATTAAAATGTTTGCGCTGTTCAAGGCACACCATATACACTCACCTAAACGATTATTAGGAACACCATACTAATACTGTGTTTGACCCCCTTTCGCCTTCAGATCTGCTTTACTTCTACGTGGCATTGATTCAACAATGTGCTGAAAGCGTTTTTTAGAAATGTTGGCCCATATTGATAGGATTGCATCTTGCAGTTGATGGAGATTTGTGGGATGCACATCCAGGGCACGAAGCTCCCGTTCCACCACATCCCGAAGATGCTCTATTGGGTTGAGATCTGGTGACTGTGGGGGCCATTTTAGTACAGTGAACTCATTGTCATTCATGTTCAAGAAACCAATTTGAAATGATTCGAGCTTTGTGACATGGTGCATTATCCTGCTGGAAGTAGCCATCAGAGGATGGGTACATGGTGGCCATAAAGGGATGGACATGGTCAGAAACAATGCTCAGGTAGGCCGTGGCATTTAAACAATGCCCAATTGGCACTAAGGGGCCTAAAGTGTGCCAAGAAAACATCACCCAAACCATTACACCACCACCAACAGCCTGCACAATGGCAACAAGTCATGATAGATCCATGTTCTCATTCTGTTTACACCAAATTCTGACTCTACCATCTGAATGTCTCAAAAGAAATCGAGACTCATCAGACCAGGCAACATTTTTCCAGTCATCAACTGTCCAATTTTGGTGTGCTCTTGCAAATTGTAGCCTCTTTTTCCTATTTGTAGTGGAGATGAGTGGGCCCCGGTGGGGTCTTCTGCTATTGTAGCCCATCCGCCTCAAGGTTGTGCGTATTGTGGCTTCACAAATGCTTTGCTGCACACCTCAGTTGAAACAAGTGGTTATTTCATTCAAAGTTGCCCTTCTATCAGCTTGAAGCAGTCAGCCCATTCTCCTTTGACCTCTAGCATCAACATGGCATTTTCGCCCACAGGACTGCCGCATACTGGATGTTTTTTCCTTTTCACACCATTCTTTGGGGGCGCAGATGGCTCAGTGAGTATGGAGTCAGACTTGTAGTCAGAAGGTTGCCAGTTCGATTCCCGACTGAGCCAAATGTCGTTGTGTCCTTGGGCAAGACACTTTACCCTAATTGCTCCCAGGTCGTTGCTGTAAATAAGAAATTGTTCTTAGTTAACTTACCTGGTAAATAAAGGTTAAATTAAATTTAAATTAAATTGTAAACCCTAGAAATGGTTGTGCGTGAAAATCCCAGTAACTAAGCAGATTGTGAAATACTCAGACCGGCCCGTCTGGCACCAACAACTGTGCCATGCTCAAAATTGCTTAAATCACCTTTCTTTCCCATTCTGACATTCAGTTTGGAGTTCAGGAGATTGTCTTGACCAGGACCACACCCCTAAATGTATTGAAGCAATTGCCATGTGATTGGTTGAGTAGATAATTGCATTAATGAGAAATTGAACGGGTGTTCCTAATAATCCTTTAGGTGAGTGTATATGAATTGGTATAGCATTTGGACACAGAAGATAAGTGAAGCATCATATCAAATGACGCGAGATTTACGCCTGTGTTTCAGTGATTACATACAGCATAATAAATTTGCACAAGTGAAATTCTAGTTTCCACTATTAAGTAAATTTACCTCATGCTACTTGGATTTTCAGGTCCAAAATCAGCCCTTGTGTTCCTAAATTGCTAAGATATTATGTCTATATTTATTAGATTTTTTTTGTCGAGCCTTACCCTAATCTCTTTGGACTGGCAATGACACTATGATCAGACTAAAATAAACTAGAGAATTAGAGAAAATTATTGGGATGACTCAAAATCTAATGAGTGTGAATACACTAACAATAGCCAACTATTTGGGAAGAACTCAAATGTCAAATCCCAATACGGAAATATAATGAGCATTTTTCTGCTTTTGCTTGGTGGAAATCATACCTTTTAAGTTTATCTTTATTTGTCCAATTACTTATGTATAAAAATGGGGGGGACTCTATATGAAAAGGGCTGTAATTAATACAATGGTCACAGTTTAGGGATGTAAATACCCTAACAACAAAGCTGAAACTTAACTAATGGGTTTTGTTTAATTTTATATCCAATATACACAGCCAAAACCACAACTTTTGTCAATGTTTAAATACTTATTGACTGCACATTATGTTAGCCATATACCACAGCCCCTATTGCCTTACTACTGAAATATAATGCCATGGTCCATTGTGCAATTTTATTCTCTATTGTTGTACACATTGTCAGTGTCTGAAACAATTATGTAAAGAAACTTTTCAATTTGGCCTTCATGCTTCTCCTCAATGAACACATCTAAATATTAACACTCTCTATTTCAAATCAGAAAAATCACAATTATTGGAAGTTTGGTAGGCTAAACAACATTTAAAGCAGTTTAGGCTAATAGTTTGAAGTGACTGAAATGCCTCAAATTGTATTAAGAAGTTAATGAAAGGGTCAGGAAGGATCAACAAGTAAAGTAATATAACTTTAATGTGTTATTCCTCCCAAATACTTGGGTACTAGCTTCTGTGTGGAATGAGCAATGTGAGAAGATTCAGATTGCTTGACAAAACCTGCTTAGAGGAAGCAAGTTATTGACCTTCCATAATCCCACACCTGAGAGTGGTTGGAGATGAGGCTTAAAGGGAAATTGGACATGAGAAATTGGGTGGGGAGAAAAACTGAGGAAAAACAAATTAACATTTTTGTTTTAGTTGATATGATTGTGAATTGATTTTTTTGCAGAAATGACCTTTTACGTTTTCCTACATGGCATGTAAGATTTGTAGATGCTTCATATTATTTAAGTGACATTATTGAATGCTAGAGAAACATTTGAAGATGTAAATTTGAGAGCACTGTGCCAACCACTAAATAATGAGGATTGGAGTTCATTCTCAAAGTGAGTTGCAAGTAAGTTGCAATCAGTGGCTTTCCTAAGAGAGATGCCCTGGACCAGCGTGCATGAAGTCATTGATGGAATGGGTTCTGGGTTTGAGAATGTCTATGCTAGTGCATTATGGGTATGCTTTTTGTTCTTTCCCGTTTGTTGAAACAAACCTCAACTCCTACTGTTCTCTTTCTTTCAGTGGATGAGTACATCCTGATGGCTAAAGAAAAGCATGGCTACAACATGGAGCAGGTACAGTAACAAAAAGTCCTAGCCTTTGAATGCCAAATCAAACTTTTCTGACAAATCATTAGTTAACACTACCAACACTTAACATTGTTTGTCTGAGTTGTACACACACCAACCCCACTGAAGTTACTCAAATATATTTTTAGTTGGAATATATTTATTAAGCATACAGTGCTGGTAGAAAGTATGCAGTAATAGATTGTTTTAGTGTTCACCATAACATTTTTACCAGTCCATTTTATGTTCGTTTAGAGGAAATTATATATGTAGTAGAAAAACAATAAAACAGAATTAGTGCAGTTGCAAAAATAAGTGAACCCTAAGTTGCTTAAATCAAGTAGTGAAGTAGAATCATGTGGTAAATAATTAGGTAAAAAATTAACCAATCAAATGAAAGATCTTTAGGAAAGAGTGTGGGTGGGATTCTGTTAAGCAGGGCTCCAGACTAACCTATTGCCTTGGTTGCACTGGTGCGCCTAACCTTTTTTTTTTAGGCATCACCTTTAACACCACAATTTCAAGGTCACCTTTTTATCATTATTACCTTATTACTCGATATTAACGCGCACCCTTGTACATCGTGCAGAAATCTTGGTATGTGTAACAATATTAGCGTTGTGCGCACCCTTAAAAACTACATCATTTTTGTAGAAAGGTGACACATATTCTCCCCTCGTCCAGACCTGCATTCAGGGGCACTCAGCTAGTCAATGTGTTACAAATGTTAAACACCCAACACAAATGTTAAATCCACAACCCCCAGGTGCTGATTATATAAAACCAGCTATTCCCAAAGTGGAGTACCCGCATTATTGTTAGTGCGTACCTGAAAAACTTGTGGTTCAAAGTATATTTCAATATTCAAACTGGCCTATATATTTAAGTGATTTTTTTCTTGTCTGAATCCTACATTTGTACTTATAAAGACATTTGAGAATGTGCCTATGCAAAAAAAAAAGTGGGATTAATCAAACAATCCTATGACTGTTTTATGCACACCGGTAGCAAATCTCAATTGATAAATACCACTTGTTCTTAGCATCAGTTCTGGTGCACAGTCTCTATGATTCGCCTATCAACACACCCCTAATTACCGTCGGGAAACATAAGCTACAATGAGGTTCATCAAATGTACGACACAATCCAAATTTCCAAGCTTGACAGAAGGTGCCATGTAGTGTAAAATGATGAGTGCATGATTGTTACTCACTTCACCAGTAAAAAGTAAAACTTTGCTAAAGATAAAAGTGTATTGCATTGGGAAATATGCTGTTCTTCAAATGAATATTTTCAACAAACAATAAATAGGCATCTAACCAGTAATAGGGTCATAATTTAGCCTAAAAAATGCCATGATATTTGTCCTGCTGAATATATTGTATTCCAACCTCATGCAATCATATTTAGAAGCGTATTTTCTACTTATTATCACCAGTAAATTGAGTGGAATGCTGATTCACAGCTTACTGTACCGGTACTATTCTTCAGGTGGGCTTTTTAGGACCGCCTTTAGGAAGGCATATATGTAATGTAATTTAAACAAACTCGTATGATTCCGACCGTTTAAGCAATGTGCGCAATAGTGTATGGAAAATATATGACACATCCATACACTTGTAATGTATGATCAATAAGGTTTTTTACTATAAATACTTTTATTTTTATTTTTTTACGTCAAAACGATGTCTGCTGAGCCACTAGCTTTGTTAAAAGGTTTTAGCCTATAGGCTACTGTTCGAATTCCAATGGTCTCTATAATAATTCAACAATGGTTTTACACGTCTATAATGAAACTATGTATTTTTTTAAGGTCAAAACGAAGTCTGCTGTGCATATACCAAGTCCTTTATCGTAAGAATAATAACGGTACGGGCAGGTGAATACCATGCTACAATTAAACTATAAATTTTGTATTCGTTCGCAGTTCTCGAATAATAAAACACTTAGTATTTGTGTTCTTGGATAATAAAACACTTAGTATTTGTAACTGCAGTCCTGTAGTTGCGTTGTAATTCTAGGGATTTGACCAACTGGTATATTCTGTATGATGTGTCTGGTTATTACTGTCTGCCCATAAGTGTGTTATACTCTGCGGCTTGAGGTAGATAGTAGCCTATAAGTTTCCAAAAATATCAACATTTTCATAAATGTTAATGTCTCTGCTGTACATTTTAAATTAGGATTTGATGAATTGAGAAACTCTGTGAGGAGAATATATGTGCCATTCCATATCAGATATAATCTGTAGGCTATATATTTTCCAAAGAATGACATGATGGTGATATGGATTTTTTTTAAATGGCTAATGAAACACATGCACTCCACCCCAGCCATGGGTCATCTGAGCCCCGAGAGTTTTGAAAGTCTGTTGACGTGCCTGTCCTGTTCTGGCATTAGACAATAAATAAAGATCAAATTAATCCATTAATTGTAGCTGCAGCAATTATTACAGTAAACGTGTCATTTTGATGCTACAGGAGCTGCTTGATCTATTTAATTTAGAAAACGTAAAACAAACAGCCATTGTTGTTTGAGGATTGGGCTGAAGTTAAAACAAAATTATATTAAATTAACGACAAAATTGAACGAGCCACTAAAGGAGTCGTGACTGATTGTTTGAACTGCATATCATTACGGTTTTAAGCATCTCCCATACTGTTTCTTAAATATGTTTTAAGCACTTCAGGCTTAAGGAAAGGGAGGGTTGGCCACCATTCAAACAATAGAAGAGCTAAGCTTATTCGTGGGGGTGATAGCCCTCGTCTTACCCCAGCCTGCCGCCACTGCTAAAGGCTGGTTGAATTCCGCTGGAATTCCACACAGCGTGAAGTTCTAGTTAATCTGTCCAATATTAATTATTAATTATTTTCAAAAACTTGAAAGATTTGGGTGGTAATTATGTAAGCTAGTATGTGCTGTATAAGTGAGTAGCCTATGTGATCTAACTGTATATCATTTTTCTTTATTTTTTTACTTAATTGTTTAACTTTAGTGTTAATTGTCCAGTTTGTAAATTGTTTGCCAAGAACAAGGAGTTTCTCAAGAACTAAATAAAAACAAACAATTGTAGAATAAAAACAAACAATCACCAACTCGTGTCTGGATAAATATCAACATAATGTCAAATATCAAATCGGCTAATTGGACTATTCAGATGAAAACATCACTTTAATAACGTATAGGCACGTTTGAATATTGAAATACATGTTAAACCACAATTTATTTCGTATTCGACTTTGGGAATAGCTGGTCTATAACAACAGTACAGAACAAAAATAACATAACAACATTCTATATAGCGCGCCACCGAATATAGTGCGCAGGTGGGGTGAGCCGTTTGTATATAGCATGGTGTATTTGCTAAAATACGATATTATGTAAATGATTTTGAAAAAGAATAAGGTGTATGTAAATAATTTTTGTATTTGAAGCACAAGTATACTGTATATAAAATACATTTTTTTTAATGTTGAAAGTGCTTCACTTTAATTTTATTTATGAATGTTTAATAATATTTTAGGCCTATACAATTTTTGTAAGATTTCTATTACATATTTAATGCTATAGTGGGTAGTAGTGATGGGCGATTCATGAACGATTCGTTCTTTTTGAGTTCTTTTTAGAAAGACCGGTACATACGATTCATATTGGAGCGTTCATTTTGTTCTTTTTGGCGCATGTGCATTACTTCTATGATCCAGTATACTGTTCGGTACTAGTACCTGAATCCTTCATAACGTTCTTTTTGGCGCAGGTGCATTACTTCTTTGATCTAGTATACTGCTCAGTACTAGAACATTGCTCAGTACTAGTACATGAGATGTTCTTTTCGTTCTTTTTGGCACAGAAGCATTACTTCTATGATACAGTATACTGTTCGGTACTAGTACCTGAATCCTTCATAACGTTCTTTTTGGCGCAGGTGCATTACTTCTTTGATCTAGTATACTGCTCAGTACTAGAACATTGCTCAGTACTAGTACATGAGATGTTCTTTTCGTTCTTTTTGGCACAGAAGCATTACTTCTATGCTCCAGTATACTGCTCGGTACCAGTACAGGAGTCATTCATTTCGTTCTATTTCACGCAGGCACATTAGTTCTATGATCCAGTATACTGCTTGGTACTAGTACCTGAATCGTTCATATCGTTCATTTTGGCGTAGGCACATTATTATTCATTACGAGTTTGTTCTTGGATTTGCACATTATTGCTCATCACTGTAGACTGAGAGACGGAAGACTCACAGAATTGTATCAATTAACTAGTCCGACCAAATATTAATAATTTGACAAATGCACCTTTATCATAGCTTATATATGGATCTGTTGATCCTATTATCTGATTATGTACAAAATAAATATTTTTAGCTTTATGTTAATTGTTGTTCTAAGTCATATGACGCTGGATATTTAAAATAATGGGTTTACTACACACATCCGTATTACTGCTTGGCCACTGAACATCTTTGTTATAATGAATTGATTGTATACGGTAGGCTCAGCGGTCACCCTCTCCTCAATATCTGGCTGTAGAAAATCAGACACTGCTTTGTGGAATTCTCTGCGTCACTGTCGAACATAAATTACATGTATGTGGAATTCGCGATGGCAAAAGTAGTCTTTTCTTTTAATGTGTCGGCTATTATTACCCCAATAAATTGGGCACATGCAATGTCAATGCTGTACATCGGGTTCACTTCTAATCTGTATTTCTTCATCAGAATAATTTCCGATCTAAATTCAGTGAATGGCAGCTTTTCTTTTGAGATGTTATAGGCAACGTTGAATTTTATTATCATCTCTGATTGTTATGAGGCTGTGATATCTGCTGCCTGCCACTGAAATGCAGCCGGGAGAGTGGCCACTGAAGTCACACGGCATGAAGTGTTTTTTTTAAATATTGTGCTCTTTCAGCATTTCGATTCAAAACGTTGTTGATCCACTTACAAATGCACTGTTCCCTGCCATGCTCTGGCCACATTTTTTACTAAAATGCAGTGCATTAAGTTTTCTGTCTTATTAAACCTTAAATAGGGAAACTGGACTAACCAGTCTAGGAAATGTATATGTTTTTCTCTTTTTATTTTGAGTCTCTAGCTCACGCTCGGTAGACTTTACCTCCATGTTTGAGTTGGATGCCATCTCTGACGATGGAGGACCAGGGCTTGGCATCTTACCAGGGACTGAGGAGGCTGGTGGATGAAGTAGCTCCATGTCAGGGCTGTTGTCGGACATTGAACGGGGAGCTCCATGTCAGGGCTGTTGGCGGGAACAGGCCTACTTCTCTTAAAACTTTCTATGGATCTATTTATTTTCATTGTCAGGTCGCAATTTCAATCACACAGCACGGAGCAGTTTAGGCCTACAGGAATATGTGGACCAAAGCCAATCAGAGGCAAAGACCCACCCCATCTCTGTCTGTGATTGGTAATGACCACGGTATGATCCAACGAGTGTGAGTTCTGTCAAATGAGAACAAACGCTTAGTTCTTGGAGAGGCAGCGGAAAGGAGGACGTTAGGTGCATCCGTGCGACCTAGGAATTTTTTAAGCCTCACCCTTACAAATTTGGGTCGCATGTGCGGCCAGGGCCGTTTCCAGCACCCGCCTGACACGTTCACTTGGCAACGATATATATATTATGCTGGCAACATAAACTCAGATTTTACTTTTCAAAATTATAGCGCTTGTGATTCATTACAATAATTATTGTTAATTCAGTGCATAGATACAGTGGGGCAAAAAAGTACAGTCACACTCCAAACTCCACTATGGCCAAGACCAAAGATGGTCTTGTGATTTTCTGGATTTTCTTCTCATTTTGTCTCATTTAAAATGTACCTAGGATGAAAATTACAGGCCTCTCTCATCTTTTTAGGTGGGAGAACTTGCATAATTGGTGGCTGACTAAATACTTTTTTGCCCCACTGTAGTTAGTGGGTCTATGTTCATGAATTGCTAAAATATGTCTCTATTGTTGGAAAAAACAGACTCTAGTGAATGTTTTTCATATGTAATCGTGTTTTCACGTGAGACACTGACAGTATTTTTAATCAATATTCTGTGTACAACATATTTGTTACAGTTTTTTACACACAATACAATTGCATTTGGTTACAATTCACTAGCTTTGTAATGAATTCACAATGATTATTGCAATTAATTAAAATGAGCGCTATTATTCTGAAAGGAAAAAATCTGAGTTTGTGTTGCCGACATAATATAGTGTTGCCAGGCGAACGTGTCAGCCCTGGTGCTAGAAACGGCCCTGTGTGCGGCCAATAAAGACCTGTTCAGTTTGGTGTTACTCATACAGGTGAATGCAGAACATGCCCTGCACAAAGGAAAGGATAAGAGAGCTCATCTGTCTGGGAAAGGCTATACAACCTCAGATTTGAACTCTGGTGTTCTTCCTGATGTCCACATACGTTCAAGCAGCACTGTACATATGTAAGGGCTGTAAAGTCGTGTTGACCAATAAATTGTTATTTTGTCTTCAGTTGTGTTTCTTTCCCCTAGATTAATATGAAAAGGCAGTGTGTTAAACCCACAACCACTTGTTGCTCCTCCTTTTCAGGCTCTGGGAATGTTGCTTTGGCACAAGCATGATGTGGAGCGTTCACTGGCTGACCTGGCGAACTTCACTCCTTTCCCTGAAGAGTGGACAGTGGAGGACAAGGTCTTATTTGAACAAGCATTCAGCTTCCATGGCAAGAGCTTCCATCGTATACAGCAGATGGTGAGAACTGTACTGTATAGACAGGCAGGCTGGTAGCTATAAAAACGCATGGTGTTAGGCTACTGACATTTTAATTAAAATTACTATATATCACAGGGCTGCTCAGTAGTCAACCCAACCAAAGTTTTGACTAACTGATTTCGGTGTTCCTCCAATTATTCAAATCAGTTGTGCAAGATTAGGTTTGAAGAGAGAACATAAGGGGCCCTATCTTGCACCTGGCGCAATGCAGCGCAAAGCCTGAACGCAAGTGTCTTTGCTAGTTCAAGACAGATGCAGTTGGCAATTTCCCTTCAGACGCCCGCGTTGTATAAATAGCAAATCCACCTGTGCCCATATTTGCTGGTCTTACAGGGAGGTGTGTTCAGGATAATTCTGGGTGTATTGCTATCTTGAGGCATCTGTCACAGTTTTGTGGTGTAGTGGAGAGAGGAGACCGACAGACAGGTTGATGGTTGTTGATCTATGGTTTAATAGAGAACCGTCCGGAAACATACAACTACTCATCTAGCAGATTGCAGGGTACGCTTGTAGCAAGTAGCACAACGATAAAGTACATATGGCTATTTTCAACAGACACACTCTAACACAGCGTGGATGCAGACAAACACACATGGCTATATATACAATGTACGCATAAAACTTCCAAACAACAAGGACTCACTTTTCACAACTCTAGTCGCAGAGTACAGCTACTGGACAGTGTTCTCACATGACGTACAGATAAATCCACCGACAGTATATCATCAATGACCGACAGCCTCTCTCTGATCTGGGCAGCTTATATAACACAACCTTAACCAGCTAACAGGAGACTGGTTTCCTTTTGCAACCACAGTTGGAATCACTAAATAGCCTCATAAAGGATCTCGATACCTTTTCAAATATATATGGATTAAAATCTAATTACGGTAAGTGTACTATATTACGTATTGGAGCTCTAAAAGATTCAGATTTTATATTACAGTGTAGATTACCAATAAAGTGTGCTGATGGGGATGTAGACATATTAGGTATACATATACCATATGAAAGATCAAGTGGTATTCAAAAAAACTATTTAACAAAACTAGACAAAATAGATAAAATATTGCTCCCCTGGAAAGGACAGCACCTCTCTCTTTGTGGTAAAATCACCTTAATTAACTCTCTCATTGTATCACAGTTTTCCTATATGCTTATGGTTTTACCTTCTCCCAATGACATGTTTTTTTAATTATATGAACAAAAGATATTTAACTTTATATGGGATGGTAAGCCAGACAAAATAAAAAGAGCATACTTGTATAATGAATATGAACATGGAGGTCAAAAGCTATTAAATATTAAAGCATTGGAACTTTCATTAAAAGCATCAGTTATACAAAAGGTATACCTGAATCCTAACTGGTTCACTAGTAAGCTAAGAGTATTTCACCCATTGTTCAGTAAGGACCTATTTCCTTTTCTACAAATTACAACTGAACATTTTCAGATATTGGAAAAGGAAATAATTTCTAAGATGTCATTATTTTTCAAACAAGCCTTGAAAAGTTGGTTGCAATTCCAATTTTATCCACCTGAAAATAGGGACCAAATTTTACAATAATTATTGTGGCTAAA
>JACXGM010030753.1:0-13185 GCA_016801145.1 Umbra pygmaea
TGAGGATGCTAGTTGTTTGAGTGGGGGTAGGGTGCTTATTGTGGTGGGTAGTGAGGCGCAGAGGGATAAGCTGATGAAGCTGGAGGTGCTGAATGGGGGTAAGGTGAAGTGTATGGTGCCAGGGAGTGCGGGGAAGGTGAGAGGGGTGGTCACGGGTGTTCCGGAAGATATTTCTATGGAGGAGTTAATAGAGGTGGTGTCGGGAGGGGATGTGGTGGGTGCGAGACGGTTGGGCAGTAGGGCACTGGGGTTAGACAAGGTGAGTCACACGATGTTGATGGAGTTTGGAGGGCCGTTGCCGAGGAGGGTGTACTTAGGGTGTATGAGTTTTTATGTGAGGGAGTATGTGCCACCGCCGCTGTGGTGTTTTAACTGCCAGCGTATGGGGCATGTGGCGGCGGTGTGCAGGGGGCAGGGTAGGTGTGGTAGGTGTGGTGGTGCACATGAGTATGGTAAGTGTGGGGTAGGGGCCGTGGTGAGGTGTTGTAATTGTGGTGGGGGCCATAGTGCAGCGTTTGGGTGGTGGGTCAAAAAGGTAGAAGGGGTCACGTATGCGGAAGCGGTGCGGAGAGTGGGGGGAATGGGGGTTGGTGTGCAGGTGGAGCGGGAGAGGGGTGTAGGCCCGGTGGTGGAGGGCGGTGTGTGTGGTCGTAGTGTGGTGTTGTCGGAGAAGTGTAAGTATGACTGTGTGGTGGGCAAGGATTCGTTGGTGGTGGGTAGAGTGGAGTTTTTGGCGTTCTTGTGTAGTGTGATAAATGTATGTAGCCAGGTTAAGGGACGGAATGCGAGGGTTGATGTTGTGGTGGGAGCAGCTAAGGATTTTATGGGTGTCACTGATTTCACGGGGGAAATGGGGCACGAGATGATGAAGGGGAAGGGGACGGGGGAGGGTAGGTAGTGGGGTGGGTGGCGGGGGTTAATTTCTGGGATCGTGGAGTGTTGGGGTGGTGTTGACGTGGGTGGGCCGTGTCCGGCCTCGCTCTCCGGTGCTGTTGGTGGCGGTATATGCGCCTCTAGTTGGTGCGATCCGCCATAAAACCCCATAGAAGAAGAAGAAGAAGATTTCCTCGCTTCCTGCGCCGCTTCTTGCGGTGGGAAATGCAGCAGGAGAGCCGGCAGACACAGTCCGGGGGAGAGTTTATAAACGTCGGGTGACATCTGAAGTGTGGGAATCTTTAATTTAATAGATTCAACAATATATTAATGTTTTTTTTCAGATTATGGTCTTATCTAAAGCAGTGATACTCACTGCTCCTGCGAGCCGCCATTCTGTAAGTTTTTGTTCCAAACCTAATTTAGCAAGTGACGCTACTCATTACCAGGATGAAACGCTAATTTAGGGTAGTCGCAACTCGGGTTCGACGGAACAATAACATTTCAAGTGATATTGTCCTATTCGAATTTCAGTCAATGCGGCTGTATGTTTTACTCGGCCTGGTGTTGTTTGTATTAACGTACAGGTAGATGGCAGTACCTTTATTGGAAATAACACGGCTCCCATTGAGTGCAAGCGACTGAATCTTCAACGTTTTTTAACTACTTATTGGAACGGTTACAAGAAGTGGTGAGATTGCGTTAACAATGTAATGCAGAAATAAAAGGGCAAACTGGAACAATGATTGACACTAAATTATAGCCAATTATACTTATCAAACAGAGGGAATTAGGAATAAACGCCTGCCTCTAACAAAAGCCTGCTTCAAATAAAAGCTGGTTACCTTCTGCGTAGAGGTAAATAAAGGCACCGGTTTTTATTTGAGGAAATACGGTACGAGCATAGATGAATTCTGCAAAAAGATACAGACACTATATTTTACTCTACCGTGCCTGCTCATCCAACATCACCTCTCTGGCCTATATCTCTACCAGCTAGTGATCACTGCTCTGCACTAACCTGAAACACTGCTGTAAATAACTAGTCCTGTCACATGAAAAACATAACTTGTTACAGCAAGCATGCCTGTATTAAATATGGCACTATGCATTTTAACATGTCAATAACAACTATAGCTATTGTCTTTTAAATGAGCAAGGTGTCACTATGGTTAGTTTACTAAAAGCTGTGAAGTTATTAGCACAAACACTACTGTAGCTAACCTTTCTGCATTACAACTTTAATGTTAATTCATCTATATGATGCATCAGAAGAATTTCGCCTAGCGAAAAAAAAAAAAGTCAATTGTGTCACGTGACAGTGCTGCCGTGAGAAGCGCCGAAAGATAGGATCAATCCTATTTTATGCAAATTTTAGGTGAATTTCGCTAGTCAGGGTTGGGCGACAGCCAATCAGAAACGTTGTCTGTTTCTCCTGTCTGCATCATCCATTTGAAAAGTTACCATACAATCGTAATCTACGATCAACACTGACGGAAAATTCATAATTATGGTGCCTGCCCAGCTAGCACAGAGCTGGAGGGATACAGACGGACCAGCAGTGGCAGAGTCTAAATCTAGATTATATGAAACATTATTATTCTAATGTAAAGACAACTAACTTTAGTGTATAAGAACATCGTTTTTGTACAGAGTTGTGTGCTATTTACTTTTGGAGGCTGGCTCCATTTATCATAAAAACAAAAATAAATTAAAGATTATTTTACAGTATGAATGAATTTATAAGTCTGCATTGACAATCTGGATGTGCCCTCTCCCAGCACTACCAATTAACACTAAAATGAAGTAAAGGGAGTTCACACCTAAACAGTCATCAATTAATTGAAAACAAAGTCAAATGTATTCCTTATGGTCAATGGTTATTTATGATGTCCTTTACCTGGTATTAGTTTTTAATGAAAACTTCCCAAAAACTGATTAACCCAGTCTGGTACTTTTACGATGGACTTTTTACAACGCTGAACAAAATGTGTTAGAGCAATATTAACACATTAACCCCACTGCTGGTGTACATCTGTCCCTCTCACAGGACTATGACGGATCCGCGGCCAGATGCCAGGTGTTCCTTTTTCAGCTGAGCCTGTATTTTACCACCAAGGCCCTCACAGCGTCTAGATGGGACCGGGTCTCTGCCCTGATATCGTGTCACTCCGGACGAGCGTTGCCGTGTGGGCCAATGCCATCTGGAGAGACAATTACCCAGTTGTGGACGATTTATGAGGCTTTCTACCTCTTCCGGGCCATTTTGACCATCCTCCAGAGGGACGGGATGTGGGTGAATTTCTCGTCCATCTCCGACAGGGACAAATATTGTCGAGGGAGTATGCCCTGGAGTTCTGGACGCTGGCCGCAGGATCAGGGTGGAATGAACAAGCCATCATCGACATCTTCTAGTGCCACCTGCGGGAGGATGTCTGCTGGCGTGCCATTACACCACGCTGGGATTCGCAGGCACCCTAGCACTACCCCAGGTACCCATTCACCATACAGACCAAAACACACAAATAAAGCTCAATGTAAGTTTTTTTCATGATTTTTTGGCTTGGGGGAAGCATGGAACTTTATTGACACAGAACTCACACAAAACCTCAATATACCTGTGTACAGATTAAATAATCCTATGCCTGTTCTAGCCCTAGGCAACAGACCCTTAGGGTCTGGGTTCATTAGCCACACCGCTGTTCCCATACTCATGATCTGTCTAGATAACCATTCTGAATGGATTTTATTCAATATCATAAATACCCCTGCATGTCCGAGAGTGTTAGGATACCCTTAGCTATCACTACATAACTCTTCTGTCTCTTGGCCTCACAGGTCCATCGAAGAGGGGTCACACACTGCACCATTATTGCTGAGGTATATTTTGAATCCAAACTTTGTTTCAACAATGTTCTAAATAAAAGAAGAATGCCGTGATGCCTGCAGTTGAATCCTTCATTTCTTCTAAAATGTGACACCCAGTGTCAGTATAGAAAGTAAACCATTCTGCCGCAGTCCCTGCTTTGTGGGCCGGTTGGTGGCCAATTTTAATAATATATATATAAACATTATATACTAAAATTATATAGATATTAAAAAACGAAATGTATACATTTTATATTTACATATAATTTTATTATTTTAATGGCCCCAGAGGTGCCTCGGCCCACTGGGCATGTCCCCGGTTGAACCAGATTACCAGTCTAGCCCTGGCTGGTTTGCTTCTAAAGCTATACAGGGTCTGGTTGGTCCCTATATGTGGAAGTGGTGTTGGAGGGCCAGTAAGGGGGACTCTTCCCTCTGTTCTAAAGATCATTCCCAATGCCCCAGGGCAGTGACAGGGACATTTGCCCTGCGTAAGGTGCTGTGTTTCAGATCAGTCTTTAAACGGGTGTCCTGACTCTCTGTGGTCACTGAAGTTCCCATGGCACTTTTTGAAAGATTAGGGGTGTTAACTAGAGCTTTAATCAGTCCTGAAAATGTTAACTCGACACTGACCGAACCCGACACAGATCTGTCCGAACCCGAGACCGAACCGGCACCTTGATAGCTTTTTGAAGCCCGAAATGACTTATAGCCCAACATTGTGAATGGAGACAAATGCGCAAAGAATGGCGAAAAAAACGTTGTTTAATTAACGATAAACATTTACAAAATGAAAAAGCCATGTGTGGTAAAAACAAGGCTATATTAACAAAGACAACTTCACAGACTGCAACATAAAATAATGACGAACTTAAATACAAGAAAAAGATGTGATTGAATGAATGCTGGGATAGATTAAATTGGATTAGATTAGATTGGAAACAATCTATTGGACAATGATACTAGCCTAGGTTATTGGACACAGACGCTAAACTAGACTAAACATGTGATCGCAATGGGTAATGAAAGGCCAGAATAGCATAAAACCATACGCGAACATGAAACGGTACACACAGGAGAGAAACCACTTACTGTAGCTCTCTAGGCTATTGCCTATCACACTCTAGGGGAGACCGTTAGGCTACACCTTTATTTTTATTTTTTTCAAATGTTGATATGGATGACAAGACCCAATATTAACATTATAAGCTGACTAATTGATCACTGTATAAGCAAATTCTTAAAACAGCATTTGTACACTCACCTAAAGGATTATTAGGAACACCCGTTCAATTTCTCCTTAATGCAATGATCTACTCATCCAATCACATGGCAGTTGCTTCAATGCATTTAGGGGTGTGGTCCTGGTCAAGACAATCTCCTGAACTCCAAACTGAATGTCAGAATGGGAAAGAAAGGTGATTTAAGCAATTTTGAGCGTGGCATTGTTGTTGGTGCCAGACGGGCTGGTCTGAGTATTTCACAATCTGCTCAATTTACTGGGATTTTCATGCACAACCATTTCTAGGGTTTACACAGAAAGGTGTGAAAAGGGAAAAACATCCAGTATGCGGCAGTCCTGTGGGCGAAAATGCCTTGTTGATGCTAGAGGTCAGAGGAGAATGGGCCGACTGCTTCAAGCTGATAGAAGGGCAACTTTGACTGAAATAAACACTCGTTACAACCGAGGTATGCAACAAAGCATTTGTGAAGCCACAACACGCACAACCTTGAGGCGGATGGGCTACAACAAGAGAATACCCCACTGGGTACCACTCATCTCCCCTGCAAATAGGAAAAAGAGGCTACAATTTGCAATAGCACATCAAAATTGGACATTTGAAGACTGGAAAAATGTTGCCTGGTCTGATAAGTCTCGATTTCTGTTGAGACATTCAGATGGTAGAGTCAGAATTTGGGGTAAAAAGAATGAGAACATGATCCATCATGCCTTGTTACCACTGTGCAGGCTGGTGGTGGTGGTGTAATGGTTTGGGGGATGTTTTCTTGGCACACTTTAGGCCCCTTAGTGCCAATTGGGCATCGTTTAAATTCCACGGCCTACCAGACCATGTCCCTCCCTTTATGGCCACCATGTACCCATCCTCTGACGGCTACTTCCAGCAGGATAATGCACAATGTTACAGCTTGAATCATTTCAAATTGGTTTCTTGAACATGACAATGAGTTCACTGTACTAAAATGCCCCCCCCCACAGTCACCAGATCTCAACCCAATAGAGCATCTTTGGGATGTGGTGGAACGGGAGCTTTGTGCCCTGGATATGCATCCCAGAAATCTCCATCAACTGCAAGATGCTATCCTATCAATATGGGCCAACATTTCTAAAGAATGCTTTCAGCACCTTGTTGAATCAATGCCACGTAGAATTAAGGCAGTTCTGAAGGCGAAAGAGGGGCAAACACAGTATTAGTATGGTGTTCCTAATAATCCTTTAGGTGAGTGTATATAGGAATGATTTGCAATAAGCAGTCTCCACTTTAATTTTGAGACAGGTCAAGTTCAGTATGGGATGCTCTCATACTTAAAAACACTGTGGCAACTTTTATATTCCACATAACCCACCCGTTTATTAGGTTGACCATGCACATGGTCAAAGTGTTTCCACACCTCCGACTTTGGTTTATTTTCCTGGGCTGACAAACTGTAATCGCCAGAAGCGATTTCGTATTTCTCTCTAGATACCATCAACAAATCAGTCACAGGGAGAGGGGAAAAGGGCAGGGACAGGAAACGATTTGACTGAGATAGATAGGAGTTGCTTAAATTAGAAGAAAGGTTGCAATATAAAAGTATGTTTTATATCATTTTTATTACCGTAATACATTTACAGACCGAACCAGGCCCTAACCCGACGTGCCTGGTGAAATATGTGAGAAATTAAGACAGAATCAACCCGAACCCGGGTCAATATACTTGATTGTTATTAATAGATGTTTTACTCTTTAAATTTGTAAAATTTGAAGGTGAGCAGTGTTTCCTAAACCTCTTCTGGGGACCCCCACTCATCTAACAATATATACATTCTTGCCCTGAACTAGCTTACCTGAATCAAGCAGGCAAGGATTCATAATTAGTTGACGAGGTGGTTCAGGTGTGCTAGCTCTTAAATACATCTACCACTGGCCTAAACAATCAATTTGTCTGCATCTCAATATGCAAAGTATGCACGATTAGTATGTCCCAAACCATAGTATGCAAATATAGTATGTCAGTAGTCCCCGGATGGTCTACTATTTCCGGGGGATTTTCGAAGTATGCATCCCTGCATGCTTTTTGTGCTGATATAGCCCACAATCCTTTGCGACACAGAATAGGATGGGTTTCCCGAAGCCGAAGTTCTTCTTTGGCTGTGTTTAAGTGTAAGTGACCAAAAGTTATGTAATAATAAACGCGTCATTACATGAGTTTTTGGTTATTGTACCAATATTAAATACATTTTAAATGAAATGAGAACCGGTTGTGCCAAATGTTTAATGTTCAAACTTTGTGGGCTTCATCGCTTGTGGAAGTGGTCTAATTTTAGATGCAACGTTATGATGCGTTAGTAGATCCCCATGCTAGCATACTCGCTTACTATATACTTAATAGTACGTACTTTACCACCACCTGCGTAGTACTTACTTTTAGTATGTAGTATGCATATTGGGATTCAGCCTTTGTCTTTACATTTACATAGTATCAGTCAGTCTGGCCCCCAGTGGAAATAAGCCCTCAACGTTGGCCAGAAAACCCTCATACTCCTACCAAACGAGCTACATGTAGCCTATACTGAGTCGTTAATCACTCTTTGAATTAAAAGATACACATCTTGACACACCAATATTACTTTTCAAAAAACATTCTTGTCACTTTAAGAACCCTGCATTAAAAAAAACATAGAAAGAGTTCTCCCTGGAACCATCCGAAGGAAGTAGCCATTTAAAAACGTAATCAATCAAGAGATACTGTAGACCTGGCAGTCAAAACTTGTAATGTGAAATTTACTCAAAGGAAATATACACTTTCTGCCACCACAGACAATAATGTCAGAGCTAACATGGAAAGCCAACTATGCTTTAATAGGTGAAAAACATGTACCCTTGAAAGAACATTCACTTCAAGAACATTCTGTATACCTGGAAGTAAGGTTATATAACTGTTCATGGTTTCACCTGGAACCCTCAGATCCAACGAAGAACCTTGCTAGACCCCTTTTTAGAGTGTACCTTATGCCTACCAGCCCAAATTGAATATCCTGGGTTGTTGTAGATACATTTTCATGCCATATGACAAATTGTAACAATGTTTGAGGAGGCTGCACATTTTACGGTACAGTAAAGTGTATTTTTATTGTCCCCAGCACAAAATGCACCTGGTTATGATCATGCTGTTTATTCAGGCTCTTGATTTAACACAAAGGTCAAGCGAATGGATTGTGTTATTACTAAATGCTGAGCCTATTACATTTGAGAGATTCACTTTTTTATGTACAGACCTTTATGCTGATGAACCATGGGACCAATGCTTTATATGTGATGTATATATTTTAAAGTACTAACACAAGACCAGACTGTAATTATATCTCTGGAATTATTTATTCTTTCAGAACATGTTTCAAGCTTAATAAGGTTGTGTGAGCGTGTCATGCTCAATGCCTCAACGCAGTTCACACCTTTGAAGATAATTGAGCCTACTTCACCATCACTTTTCCTCGTTATTTCAGCCTCAAAAGCGTAAAAACTGATATCCACAACAACAATGTGGGTTTTCCAATATGAAGATTTGTCGTGGATAAAATCAACGTGCAAGTAGGGGCCTTCATATCCGTGCTGCACGCTCTCTCTTTCTCAAATGTTAACACGTGCTTCAGTTGTTCTTCAAACAGCGATAAACAGAATTTTTAAACTCAAACTTTTCAAATTCATGTTAACGTTTTTTATCGGTTTGGTTGAGATTACATTTTTTATGTTTATGAAGAAGACAAAAATCGGAAAGAATTTGAGGTAATAACAAGTCATAAGAATATTCTTATTTTAGGACCTTTTACAGTAGCTGTACTGCTGTTCATCCATATGGCAAGTTTACCCGTTGCAGGATACGTCTTGCGTCCAAACTCAATATGCCAGTGGCTGGGAATATTACGCTGCTTGGTTGTAGGTTGTTTATTTTTCTATTTTAAAAACATATAGGGTCATTGTTTTCATGTATACTCGGTAAGTGACTTAATATTTATTCTCCTAACATAGTGATTGATAGCATTTGCAGTTAGGCTTGACTTGTGCTGGGCATCACATAACAGACCTAAGGGCGGATTCGCTCGAGTTGACCATGAGACAACTATTTTCGTAAGCGTGTATTTATTTTCTTTGAGTGTTTAGTGGGTTTAAATTCAATTTTGTGAGGAAATACTTAAATCAGAGCCTATCAAAAATCATACAGCATATGCTTATTACGTAGCACAATAATTTTAAATGAAGAATCATCAGTGATAGATTAGCCTAACGCATGTTTGTGTATACCTTTGTAATAATTGTAGACAACCTATATTTACTTTTCTTGTTCCCTTCCTAACTATACCTTCTCTTTCCACCCATTTCCCTATTTCTTCTGAAACTATTCGGTACTTCTAATGTCCTAAATGTTTAGCATCGACTATACAAAATCTGTATTGCTTGTTACGTAACCATATTACAGTTGCGGCTGAGATTTCAGAACGTTGATTGTAAGAGTGCATGAATATCATATGGTGGTGATAAGAGCTAAATTTCCTGACAATACATAAAGTGCTCACAGTGTTTGTCATGGTCATATGGTTTTTAATATAAAGCTAGAATAATAGAATGGTTCAGCATGTCTTGCCTCTAATATTTATGAGCTCCAGTTGTGCCCTAATTCGGCTGACCCCTTTTTATTTAACAATCCTCATTAAAAATGACAATCTTTAATCTGCCGAAAAGAATCAATAGTGGTCAATAACGGGATTATGTCCGGAGGATTTAAAAGAGACCATTGACAATACATTGGAAAGAGATGGATCACTCTAGATTAATAGACAAGCATAGAAACAACATGTTGTTAGGCTGATATTTTTTGTATAAGTGTGATTCCTTTGTCAACGTGACATTGCGAAATTTTACTCAAAACGGACAAACATATTAACTCAAATTAAGTGATTCAGACTCAAACGTATCAGTTAGCAATAGTTCGATGTGTGGCTGTCTGCAATAACACTATCAAGTAGCCTATGTTTCTTTTATAGTTAATGAATTTGGTTTTAAGACTTCTGCAACGAGTTTAAATCGTGTGCATCATTATACCTACATTGTTCTCCCTATCTCCCTCTTTTGAAAGCGGTGTGCGGTCTTCTCTTTCTTCTTCTTAACAAGTAGAATATTGTTTTTTCTTCATGAAAGCACTGCCGGAGAGATTTACTTATTTACTTTCGAGACTAATGCAGATCAGAGGATAACCTGAGTAATGCTCAACTATGTGGGCCACGTCTTCACTTACAAACGGTTTCAGGTTTGTAGCTTAGTAAACACTTCAATTCTTTTTCATATCTGTTATTTTGCAGGTGTGATGTTGTGTACCTAGTCAGAGAGCGATCCCTTTTGCAAGCAACAGGCTTTAACCACCTGCTGAGTGACACCGTGTGGTTACTTACGGTGCTAGCGCTCTCACATGACTACTGGCAAATATGCATCTCTCTCTCTCTCTCTCTCTCTCTCTCTCTCTCTCTCTCTCTCTCTCTCTCTCTCTCTCTCTCTCGGTACAGGCAACAATAGTGATACAGTTAATCAGCAATTAGATAAATGACTAAACATGACTGTTATATTAAGATAATTTAAACAAAGTTTTTTAAGCTATGTGAATTGTTTTTTATTTTAATAAATCTTTACAATATACAAATTATGACAATGTACACAATATTAGGATATATTTGTGTGTGTGTGCGTGTCTCTCTGTGTCTCTCAATTCAATTCAAAAAACACTTTATTGACATGGAAAGTTGTTACTTGTCAAAGTATACATAAATAGTCAGGTGAATAAATAGTAGGGGTGGAATGGTACACAGAAGTCACAGTTCGGTTCATACCTCGGTTCAGACATCATGGTTCAGTACGAGTTTGGTACAATTGAGGGAAAAGCTATACAAAAATGCAGAATGCTATTTTTTTATGTGCATGTCTCAAGCTGTACAATCTAGTGTCATACAGTTTCTCCCCTAAGCTAGCACATCTGGTTGATTGCGTCTGATATCTGTTAGCATCCATCCATCCATCCATCCATTTTCGTCCCCTTATCCGGGATTGGGCAGCAGCTCCAGCAGGGGACCCCAAACATCCTTTTCCCGAGCCACATTAACCAGCTCCGACTGGGGGATCCCGAGGCGTTCTCAGGCCAGGTTGGAGATATAATCCCGCCACCTAGTCCTGGGTCTTCCCCGAGGCCTCCTCGCAGCTGGACGTGCCTGGAACACCTCCCTAGGGAGGCGCCCAGGGGTCATCCTTACCAGATGCCCAAACCACCTCAACTGGCTCCTTTCGATGCAAAGGAGCAGCAGCTCTACTCTTGAGATCCTCACGGATGACTGAGCTTCTCACCCTCTCTATAAGGGAGACGCCCGCCACCCTCCTGAGGAAACCGATTTCGGCTGCTTGTACCCTGGATCTTGTTCTTTCGGTCATGACCCAGCCTTTATGACCATAGGTGGGGGTAGGAACAAAAACTGCCCGGTAGATTGAGACCTTTGCCTTCTGGCTCAGCTCTCTTTTCGTCACAATGGTGCGATATAATGAGTGTAATACCGCCCCCGCTGCGCCGATTCTCCGATCAATCTCCCGCTCCATTGTTCCCTCACTCGCGAACAAGACCCCAAGGTATTTGAACTCCTTCACTTGGGGTAAGGACTCATTCCCTGCCAGGATAACGATGACTATGACTGTAACTGACTGGGAAACTGACAAGTTTTCCCAAACTTGCGATCTTAGAGGTTGGCGGGTCCTCTAACTCTTGTGGGTCACCACCAATACTCGTCCTTAGTGTTGACTCACTCACCGGACTGTCGATCTGACAAAAAACTGCTACATAGGTGGAGCTCGGCTACTTAGCTTCTGAGCTAAGGCGGGGCTACAGATTAGGTGTCCATAAAAAAACCTGCATATTCAACGGTAGTTCCGCATTACATTAATTAATTTGCACGTGAGTTACATTTTTATATTGTGTATTCTCAGTTTAAATTCATGCACCGAACCATGATGCCCATACCGTTTCGGTTCAATATGAATACATGTACCGTTCCACCCCTAATAAATAGTCATAAATAGTCAGGTGAATGGTACTGTAGACAGACTCTGGGAGCATATGCCTCATCTCCATTACCATGTAGAACCGTGAAATTCACAGTTCCGGCTGGTTATAGATGTGTCTCCATTACCCTTCTGAATTCTGGAACTCTTAACTTTTTGCAATTTTTTAGCAGGCTGGCAGCCTCGTTTGGAAGCTTGTGCCGGCAGCACCGTTGGGCACTCTTATCCCTGGTTCCAGTTTGGTAAAATCGCTGATTGGGTCTAGGTGAAAACGTAGACGTAATGTCACACTAGTGTTTTGGTGTGTGGTTTCAACTGGCGCCATATTTAAAGTACAAACGGTGTAGGTAGGTATTACAGAAAGTAATAATTAGCGTAACGTCTTTGCATGCGTTGCCTGTGCAGCCGACATTGCAGGATCAGTCTTTCTCTGCGATTCCTATTTAATACTTTTTGCCTGAACTTCAGGAGATGTTTAAAAAGTAATTGTTTAAACCAAAAAAAGAAAATGTAAGCGATTCGAAATCAACTACGTCTTGTATTTTGTAAATGCACCCTTCTGGCCAGTAGGAGCTTGCTCCCTCAGCGCGACGTGGACGTCCAGTAGAGTCACGTGGATGCCGTCGCTAGAGGGAGCTTCGGAGTGGATGTACAGCACGATGGATCCTTGGGCGCCCTGGACGTCCAGTTCAAGACCTGGACGTCCAGTGTAGAAGACGTGGACGTCCAGTAGAGTCAGGTGGATGCCGTAACTAGAGGGAGCTTCGGAGTGGATGTACAGCACGATGGATCGTGCTGTTCAGCTTGCTGTCTAGCTGGATGCATGCTGAGTGCTGCTGAGTGATGTTTTGCAGCACGTTAGTGATGAAGTGCCACTGTATTTAACGACTTTGACCTTTTCGAGTTGTTCAGTAAAAATAACTAGCCTATATCTTTTTAAGAATTTCATTAATTTGAATCATTAATACCCAGAGCACGCCGGTGTTACACCGGATCCCACCACAAACGAGAAATTGCTCACCATTCAATTGAACAATTAACCAAAGTATTTTAGCTCAAATTGGCTGGGTTGTTGCAATGTACATCATTTAACGGACGGTCCACTGGCGGCTGAGAGGTGATAAAGTCACCA
>JACXGM010030754.1:0-13190 GCA_016801145.1 Umbra pygmaea
GACGTGTTTTAAGTTACGTTAGACAGCCAATCGCCGGTGACTTTGTCATTTTACGCAAGTATGCTAAATGATTATTGGCTCACAGACGCTTTGGAACCGAAAATTGGCACCGAAAAATAAATACTTTTTCGATACTCGATAGTATCGACGTATTTCGGTCGGTGCCATAAAAGTATCGATGTTCGGTGCCCAGCCCTAGCTTTCAGTAAAGCATAGAGTTGATTCAAGATCTTGCTTGTTACCTATAAGGCACTTCATAATCTTGCACCCCAATACTTTAGTCAACTTCTACATGTTTACATTCCTTCACATGCTCTCAGATCTTCATCTTCAATTTCTCTTGTGGTACCTCGGATTTGACTAACTACCATGGGTGCCAGATCTTTTAGTTATGCTAGCCCCCGCCTATTGATGTTCACAATAGCGATTGCTTGCTGACTTTTTAAACGCGTCTTAAGACACATCTTTTTACACAGGCTTTTTAGAACTGTAGAATAATGTTTTATCTGTATTTGCGGCCTGTTTGTTGTGATTTGTCTTATGTATATTGCTTGTGAGGTGACCTTGGGTGTTGTAAAAGGTGCCATTAAATAAAATGCATTATTATCATTATTATTATTGGCTTTAACAGGCAGCTGCTTGATTCACCCAGCTCCTGTCTCGCTCTATTTCTCTTAGGGCTGGGCGGTATGACCAAAAACGTATATCACGGTATTTGTCAAAATTCTACCGGTTTCACGGTATATGAGAGTATTTATTTTTTCATGCATAATCAAGTGTTCCCAGCATTTTCTACAGTTGAGAGAGTTGCAGTAGATTGACTTAGGATGGTCTATTTTACTGTCATGATGAGTGAATATTGTAGAACAATTCCACACTAGTAGCCTACTGTATTTTAGCGAATTATACTTTACGTGATATGCACATTTTTAAAAACGGTTTGGAGGCGCGCTATATAGAAATTTCTTTTACACACGATAACTGCATTATTTTTGTTCTGTACTGTTGTTTTAGACCAGCTTTTCCTATAGTGGGAAACAAAATAAATTGTATTCTATATATATATATATATATATATATATATTCCATGGAATGGCACATATTGTATATTCTCTACACAGAGTTTCTCTTAACTCATCAGATCCAAATTTAAAATATATAGCAGAGAGACCTAGAAAGGATATATACTTTTTAGACATTGCCCTTTATAAAAACATTGATATTTTGGAAACTATACCATCTAAATCAAGTTGCAGAGTATAACACTTTTACGAGCAGACAGTAATAATCATAGACACCTCATACAGAATATACCAGTTGGCCAGATCCGTAGACTAACAACGTAAATGCAGTTACAAATGCTAAAGTGTTTTATTATCCGAAAACCGGGAACAAATACAATATTCATAATTTTATTAATTTTAGCATGGTTTTTACCCGCCATTATATTATTCTTACGATGAAAGAGTTGCTATATGCACAGCAGACTTCGTTTTGACTGTAAAATATACATGTAGCTGTTTTAGAGCCAATTTAATCATTTAAACTACTGTCACTTCATAGACACGTGGAGATTGAATTATTATAGAGACCATCGGAATTCGAACAGTAACTAACAAACTATCGGTTGTATTCTTTTACTGAAGACAGAAAGCACAACTTCACTATCTATTTTCCACTAGAAATTCAATTTTTTTAAACTTTAGAGACAACTTTCTTTATATGACAGTCTCTGCTGACAAGGAATGTTGACCATGATTTCGGCTTGTTCTGGTGCGTTCCTCCTGCCGTATTCTACAGTACACTCGCGTTCTGTCCGGGAAGTTCCTCCTGCCGTATTCTACAGTAGCTACTGTAGATGGCACCCAGATTGACACAAAAAAGCCCACCCAAATAGTACAGTAGGCTATATGAATCAAACAGCATTCCAGGTTGGAATACAATGTATTTAGCAGTGATGCACGGCGCAGCATTCTGGATGTTATCTATTCAAATGCAGTATATAAATAATTCATATCACGACGAAAATAAATACCGGTATTCGGTGTGAACCGGTAAACGGCCCAGCCCTAATTTCTCTGTATTTCTAATTTGCTGTATTCCGGCTCAAACATGTAGATATGGTTGTATAATATTACCATTGAATAACTTGATCCAAGTTGAAAACTTTGGGTGTTTCGTCACTTGCACTAGCCATTGTAGAAACCCCAACTGTTCAAATGTAGCTACGTATTTAACAGAAGAATGCAATCTGTAGTATTCTTGAGCTCACTGCAGAAGTTTTATTCTCCAATCAACTCTATTCAGGGGCAGGACAAAGACCTATAGTTTTACTTTTAAACTCCATTAAACTTTAACACCTGACTTGTTACTGAGTTGTTGCTTGCCTTTTGAGGTCCCTCTGTTCTGATTTTCTCTTCATATTCAGATATTCTCCTGATGGGCCTGATAGCCTAGTCATAATATGTCTTTAGGCATATCCATGGCCATGCTGTCATCCCGTGGTTTTATGGGAGAGGGCTTCTTGAATAACGTTGGCTTCTTTTTAGTGAGACCTGTGAGGGGAAACCAGCCAGCCTTCGTGCCCACCGGGCATCATCCAGATCTTAGTGTTGAAGACAGGGTGTGCCCCCAATAGCAAATACCCTACTTCTTATTTAATGCACTACTATTGTCCAGATGCGGTAGGAAATTGGCTGCCACGTGAGTTGTAGCTACTCTATCCAAGTCTCCACAGCTTCAGGCTGCTGTCAGTGGTCCTCAGACAAGAATACATACTCAACAATTCACACTACACAACATGAGAAGGGGAAGAAAATGATTGAAAAATTTTAATGGTAGATTTCTGGGTGTGGATTTCAATGTCAAGGAAGCTGCATTGTAATAGGTGGAGCTTCCTTGTGATTATTATGGGTGTGTATGCGTCTGTGTGTGTGTGTGGTTTGCTCCAACAAGCCCTAACTCAATGCCTGCCTCTCCCAGCTAACCGCTAGCTAACCTGCTCACACCCTAGTCTTTTGAAGTAGCACGCCACTTTGATGGGCTTTTTAAACTTGAAATGGTATAATAACAACTGCTTTTATTCAACCCTTTATAGCTACTGTGTACTAAAGGTTTGCCTATGTTTCTATTTTAGTTTGACTAAATGTTCACAGTCGTTTACTGATAGTAATTTCCTATATTTGATAGTATTAGTTTGCTAGTGTAAAAGTGTGTTGATATCATGTTCTTCTGCAACTGTTCCCATCCTGTCTTTCTCCTCTTCCTCTTTCCTTGTCCTCCGTCTCTTGCTCGATCTTTCTCCCAACAGCTCGGCCAGTCCAGCACACCCATGGTCCAGCAGGCTGCTGATGGAAGATCCGGTTCCCCACGTGTCCAACATGGTCTCCAGGCTGCCCAAGTTTGGATCGCGCCCCTTGCTGCCCACTGCTGTGCCTGGCACTGCCCCATCAACAAACGGGATCCACTACCCTGCCCCTGTAACCATGGGAAAAGGCTTACCCACTGCCAGCAGCAGGCAGAACGGGGTGATCCGAACACTCCAGTCCTCCTCTCTTAAGTGGAAGAAGGAGAAGGATGACTCAGAGGAGAGGGAAGGAGAGAGGGAGGAGGGCGGAGTTGAAGCTGGGCATCAACCGCAGCGGCCAATGGCGGTACAGGAGATTAGGAAGCCATCCACAATGCCTGTCATGGTTAAGGTACGCCGGTGTATCTCTGTTCCCTCGTCCTCCAGCCCCAGGTCTACATCCTCCAGCCCCAGGACTACAGCCTCCAAATCGGGGCCTTGCGTGGCCCTCCCCAAACACGCCTCGCCTGGACCGAGTCTCTGCAATGGCAAAGTGGGGGTCAACGGTCGGCCGAGTGGCGTAGGGCGCCCTGGGACAAGTTCCCTTAAGCGGGGCCAGAACCGTGCTTCCCCAAGCAGCGACCAGACCGGCGGCCTGTCCCACTCCCAGTCCAGCGACAGCCTGGAGGCGGCCTCAGAGGAGAACATGGTGCGCTCCCAGAGCCTCACCCACGTCAAGAGGATCCCCTCCCCGTCAGAGCCGCCCATCATCCGCTCCTACTCTTTCAGCCGGGCATCAGAGCCGACCAAGGAGCTGCCCCGACATCTAGCCAAGCCTATACCGGTCAAGACCTCTTTGCTGACCAAACCCAACTCTGTGCTGGGTAGTGCGGACAGTGGGAGCACCCTACACGCTGGCAAGGCTGGATCTGGGCTAGTACTGGGCAGGGCTGGTGCTGGGACAGCTAGTGGCATATTGCCTCCCTCCGCACTGAGGAAGTCTTTACTCCCCAGTCCTGCCTCCAACAGCACCAAAGGATCAGCAATCAGCTACAGGCTCACGAGGCCCTCCCTCATCAAGCAGCCCCGCCCTGTCCTGGCCCCTGCCGCAGAGAGCGAAGGGAGAAGGAACTCTGTTGAGACGCCGCCCATCACCCCAGATGCATCCAGCACCACTGACAGCCCAGGTAGCACCCCGGAGGGCCTAACTGTAGGGCTTCTGGAGGAGGCCACGGCCCCCAGCGCAGCGCGTTCCCTGGGGGAAGGCCTGGAGGACATGTCCCTCTCCTCAACTTCCTCCCTTGAGCATAACGACAACAGTGAGGAGTACATGGACGACTTTGACAACCTGGGGAACGGAGGAGATGGTTTTCTGCTGCAGTCTGCCCGCGACGGAGCACCCGGTGTGGGACGCGATGACTCTGCAGATGACGACAACACAGATGCCAACCACCGTCACAGCTTCCTGTCCGAAGGTGTCGACTGGGCCGGGATTGGAATTGCAGGTGAGATCCCATATGAATCAAACTTACTTCACCTAGTGCGGTTCGAGTAGCAGGAAGGTGACCATTTGTCTGTGTGGTTTAGGGACCCGGGGCAGCTTACGGGTGTTGTCTCGACATGCCAGCCAGGCCCTGTCTGGGGGTGCGGACAACCCCCACGGCTCGTCTTTGGACCTGTCTCCCTCGGATTCCGGCTCGGGGGGAACCTATATGTGGGATGAGGAAGGTCTGGAGCCTCTAGGGACGTCCTCTCACCCCTGTGGGAGTTACGACTCAGAACTCAACAGCATGGTGAGTCTGCATAGAACGCAATAGGATTGAGTTGAGTATGATGTGATCGAGAAATGACTTTCTTTAACCCGTGTGCTATCGTCTCACAACCTCCATCTTCGAATGATATGGCATGTTTGTAATGTATTTATAGCACCACAATGCTTTAATTTGTCTACATTTAGATTTATCTAGCTGGAGGAAACATTCATAAGAAGTTGACCACCAGGAACAGCATAGATTAAGTATGATCATGGACATGGAGGGCGTCCATCTTTTATTTTGGTTTGTACTGCATGCGTTCAAGGGGCACCAGCAGGCTGCCTCTGTTTCACTGTTCACCAAGTCCACGCTGACTGTCATAACGTGTGTAACGTTTGACCACTTAACATTTACAATGCTCTTTTTTGTGTTCTTGCCTAATCCAAGCTACTTCCATTCTGTGCAATCTCCTGGATGATTTGTATTCCACACGGGCAAAGGTTGTTCTGCTGGCTGTGACCTAGATGAGCTCACTGCCTGGCACAGTCTCCATGGGTTCTCAGCCCACAGAATGAACTCCTTCAAACTTACATCACTAGTCAGGCCGTTGACCTGCTGGACTGGTCTTTAATGGCGCTGCTCTGCCTTGACTTAGTGTGTGGATGTAGTTAGGGCTTTTCTTTAGATTCACTCTTTTCCTGTACATGTGCAGCTACTTAGGGTTGTCTCTGTATTTAATACTTCTATTGTCCCTTGCTAATCACTAATCTGTATGTTGTCGGGTCAGCCTATTGCTTTCTCCATTGGTGTCAGATCAATGATAACACCAGGGCAGCGCCTCACTCTTCTGCCTTGTAAATGAACTCCAGCCAAAGAATCAGCGGAATGACTTTCACTTTCAGAACAGTTATTGGTTGTTGCCCCGGGTGATTTCCCTGCAGCCAATCACGTGGCCGAAGAGAAGGACACAGCCTCGAGACCGGCGGCAGTCAGGGAGATGGCAGTCTAATTCTAACTCTTGTAGGCCCAGAAACACACATTACCCTCCTCTCATCAAGAAAATCAATAACCAACTCCTTTTGTATTGAGACAATATGGGGAAAGAACAAATCATCTAATTTCATATTCCTGGAAGCTTGTCGTAAGTCTGACTCAGACAGGGAGATGTTTTGTCCATGAAATCCTCCACGACAGTACAGGACACTGAGCACTTACCAGAAAAGTGCTGAATCATTGGCTCCTGGTTAGGCCGTCATTAGAAGACGAGCTCAGAATAAACCTGCAGTTCTAGTCCTCAGTCATTTGTTTTAGCTACGATGAGCGGTAGATCTCTTTTGACAGTTAACTTAAACATTTTATGGACAGATAACCGGTTCATCAGAGCTATGGCCTATTTCTGTATTTATTCAGCACAGCTTTGTCATCGCTCACTTTGATGTGGGCTTGTCTGGATTTAGTCTGATAGTGTAATGATTTATGAGGACAAGCACCTTTTGCACTGCACAGATATCGTGCCGTACGTCAGCCAAGTATTTGACTGTAGGTGATAATGTCAGCCTTAAAAGCTGTTGTAGGTGTGTTTGTTGGCATGTTTAAAGTGGTGTCAGTGGGACCTCTACTGGTGAAATAAGCACAGTAGGCTATTACAGCTGTTTTTGTGCAGTACCAAATAATCCATCTAGAGGGCAGCATTGATCATAGGAAAAACTACTACTAACAATCATACAAATGTTTGGTCCACAAAATGATTACACTAATTCAACTGTTTAGAAATAGACAACGTTTTAAGTAATGTGCTATTAAAAAAAACTCTGGCCACATTAGATATGTACACCTGTTCAACTGCACGTTAATGCAAATTTCCAATCAGCCATTCATGTGGCAGCAAGTCAATGCCTTTAGGCATGTAGACATAGCCAAGATGATCTGCTGAAGTTTGAACCAAGAATCAGAATGGGGAAGTAAAGTGATTTATATGACGTTGCACGTGGCATGGTTGATGGTGCCAGACGGGCTGTTTTGAGTATTTCAGAAAGTGACGATCTACTGGGATTTTCCCACACAAACTCTAGGGTTTACAGACAGGGGTGTAGTGGTAAAAAAAAGAGGTGGGTAAATGATAAATTCTGTGATCAGGTGGACCACGACGCGGTCACCGGTAAGGTGGGCCACGGCCTAACGGTGTATAGTATGTGTATCCTGATGACATTGCTATAGGCTATCATTTGAGGGTACCAAGCAGTAGTGTAGTGGTAAATAAAATGGTGGGAAAACGATCAACTTTTCACGGTGATCATGTTAAAACGAAGAATCATCAATATCAACAATAACATTTTACATTTTTAAACTATCATTGCTTTTAATACAGGTATATAAATAGGGCCTTGTGTCCATTTGACACAAAACTTGATACAGATGCATTTCAATCAACATTAGTTAATTCATCCCAAAAATGTTATTTGGACTTGACACCAATTTCACATAGAAAAAAATTTCAAAATGGTTATATTAAAATGTGTCATCTTTTTATGGTCTTTTTACCTCAATTGAGCTGCAATGCAAATATGTATAGCAAAAAGCTGATGTACATCAGTGTGGATATACAGTACATTATGTGATGACAAACAAATCAAAGCATGTACATAACTATCAAATGTAAGCAATACTAACCAATAACAAAGAAATCGTTCATGCTCTTGTGGTAATCGTAAACTAGCACACTTGATTCAATAATCAGCTCATCTGCAGAATCAATATAGCACTTCTCTTTGTAAATCAAGGTTTGAAAGTATCTTACTTCAATGGGATAGACAATGATATGAAGCCATATTATCAACAAAAAACATGATTTGCACAACCAAAGCACTAACCTCTCTCCTCAAGTGGTCTTCCTGAATGGCAGCCTGTCTCAGCACAACTTTGTTTAGTTACTGTACTTTGATAGTTTGGCTATGTATTTGAGCTACATTTAGGTAAATATGTGCAGTACAGTACAGAGCTCTTGCATTGATTAAGCTATGCTGGCTAAATAGCTACTGACTGACTAGAGCTAGATAGATACAGTGGACAACTGACTGAAATATGAGCAACTATTTTCTTTACCGTTGCTTTACACTCATTTTCCAAGAGACTGCTTTGTTTTGTATAAGTCTTTCTATTTCTAAAACAGATGCAGGAGTTAGCATTACTGTAGCTAATGTCGACGTTATTTAAAAGGTATATTTGTCTGGCACATCGTCTGCTGCGCACTGGGGAGTGCTGCTGAACAGAATAGGGGATGAACGCGCTGTAGCTATGCGTGAGTGAACCCTATTTCACAAATAAAGTTGGTAAACGGCATTTACTGTACCTGGGTTTATCCTCCACTACACTGTGATCTCTGGGGGCAGGGCCCTGTGTCGTGACGACATCATTCTTAATATCTTAATGCAGCGCAATATGGATAGACTTCATTTTAGGTTTAACAACCTATGAAACTAATAATGAACAATATGAAACTAAAACTGCATAAGCTTAATTTAGAATGACTTAGGAACGATAGGCTATTTAAAGGTGGATAAACGCAATTTAGAGGTAGATAAACGCTATTTCCGAATTTCGGGAGGTGCGTAAATGGAGTTTACGTGCGTTTAGCCTACACTACATCCCCGTTTACAGAGAATGGTAAAAAAAAGAGAAAATATCCAAGTAGAGGCAGTTTTAGGTGAAAATGCCTTGTTGATGGCAGAGGTCAGAGGAGAAAGGCCAGACTGGTTCTAGGTGATAGAAAGGCAACAGTAACTGAAATAACCACTTACTACAAACAAGGTCTGCAGGGGAGCCGAATTCACAACATGTTGAACCTTAAAGCAGATGGGCAACAGTAGAAGAACCCACTGGTTCCCACTCCTGACAGTTAAGAACAGGAAACTGAGGCTACAATTTGGACCTGCCCAGCAATATTAGACTATAGAAGATTGGCAAAATGTTGCCTGCTCTGATGAGTCTCAATTTCTGCTGCAACATGAAAGCATGGATACATCCTGCCTTGTGTCAGTGGTTCAGTCTGGTGGTTGTTGTGTATTGGTGTGGGGGACATGTTTTTGGCACACTTTGGGCACCTTAGTACCAATTATTATGGTATTGTTGCTGACCATGTCCACCCCTTTGTGACCACTGTGTACTTCGCTTTTAATGGATACTTCCAGCAGGATAATGTGCCATATCACAAAGCTCACATCTCATACGTTTAAAAAAAATAATTTGACAATGTGTTCACTGTACTCAAATGGCATCCACAGTCACCAGATCCAAATCCAATCAAACATCTTTGGGATGTGATGGAATGGGAGATTAGCATTGTTGGGACTAATTCTATATGAGCATTTTATAAACAGTTTTAAAGCAGTTTAGAATGTTATAACTCAGTTGGGCGTGTTATAACAGGGGTAAATTAAGTCATCTCAATCACTGAGGCCAATGGCTTATTGTTGTAAGTGCTAATCAAGATCAGTCAGCACTTTCTCCATATAGTCAAGGCCATCTCGACTGCGCATGATTGCACGCGGCAGGTAGCTCATAGCTCTTATAATGTAGGCTGTGGTAGTACCCCACATGGAATATATATGTGTTTATAACATTCAGGCTAGCAGGTCAGTATGACATGAGATGGGGAGAAAGACCCAATAATTTTTGCATGTAGGAAATACATCTCGAAGATGACTAGGATGCCCACTGATGACATGTGGGTCAAGGACACAGACAGGAGATCAGGAGAATTAGATGCTGGAAGGATTTGTATATAATGATCCTGGAAGGTAACAAAGTCTTGTTCCCAAGTATAAAGGCAACTGATGTTGTTGATCAGGGTATTCTCAATCTTTTACCGACCTGTGGTGAAACTTGTCCCACACAAGGGCTGCTTATAAAACTGAAAACAACCAACTGCTACCTGACTCAGTCTGTTATTTAACCAATAAGCTTTTCCGGCAATTGAAACACCCTCTTCAGCATCATGGATATGCAGCTGACAAATCTGCAGCAACTGTGTGATGCAATAATGTCAGTATGGACCAAAATCTCTGAGGAATGTTTCCAGCCCCTTTATGATTCCGTGGTCATGAAGAAATTAGGGAGTTCTGAAGGCAAAAAGGGATCAAACCCGTTAACAGCGCGGTGTACCTAATGAAGTGGCCAGTGTATATTTATAAGTTAATTCTGCATTAAGTTTCTACAGTTAGTTTTAATTTTATTCTCAGGTGTTTAAGGCTTTATTGGACAGGAAAGATAGAGTGCTTTGTTGCTGAAATTGCCAGAGTCCAGATTCAAACCTGTGCTGCAGCAGTACGTGTTCTCCGGAGGATAAAAATGATCCAAAGGAGTGTCAAATTCGTACAAATATTGTAATCATTGACATTATGTGGCCAACATCAAATCTCTAAAGCTGTAGAATCAATGTTGTCTGATGACACCGTGAATGACTCAAACAGGCCAGAGACTTGAGGGGAGCGGGTGTAGTTGTTGGTCAGAAATAAAAGTTGACATCTTGCGTGGAGACGAGTGCTCAGTGAGTGATGAGTGGGAGTACAGACAGTTTGCCTTTCTCTTTCATACTCTGGCCTCTGCTTTGGGCTGCAAGACAAGTGTCCTACTGACTCAGAATGATGTGACTGGCAGCGTCGGCCATGTGACACACCCAACCGGTGCACCTGGGCTAACAACCACAATGGTCATGGACACAAAGTATGTGACAGCTGCACTCCCAAAGAGACACTGACTGACAATGTACATAGGTTTAATACATTTTATATAACAGATTTACCGTGATGAATAAATAACAAAAAAAGCATTCTATTAAAGCTACAGTGCACAATTTTCATAATTGCTAAACTATTTTGTAGGCCCCATATTTTAGTCCAGATGTGTAGTATATTTTTTATATTATATGCAAAATCTAAGTAGATTTATCATCTTACCGTAGTTACCTGATGGTGTTTCAAAGCTATTGCAGGCATTTCCTTACCAAGGGTCAGACAGGGAACCACCACCCAATGTGTGACGTATGGTTTGTTAACGTAGAGGAAGTACTGTTGACAGAGCTGTCAATTAAACCAGAGCTATATGGTGATGTCTGAGATTGCAGGGCAGGCACAACCTCTAGACCCACCCCAACAAGAGAGAAAATACAAACTTAGACACTTCAGAGTAATAAACTAAGTCCTGAGCGGGGACCCGTTTTAGCCCGACAGTGCCTATATTCACATTTTGTAAAAACACAGTGGCCTAAATTGCCCAAATCGCGGAAGACATCTTTAACTGGATGTAATAAGCCAGTAAGCCACAGTCATGACACTTTAAAAACATTGCAGACATCTTTTATCAGGTAAACCCATATGTTTGAATTCAAGTGTCAAACTCGCATGGTCACAAAATATATTCATAGACATCAAATAGCAAGTGACCTGCAAAAATGAACTGTGATGATGATTATTTGAAATGTACTGTAACCTCTTGTTGAAAGTTCAACTTCAAAAGCCAGACATTGACCAGAAGTCTTAGCACATCATTTACCTAATCAGTCACTAAACAGTCCCACCCTTTGCAAGTCAAATTTGATTGGTTGATTTTACTGTCATTTTAAAATGCTGTTCTATTACAGTTGAAAGGCAGATGTGATAGATCTTCAAGGGCTAGCTAGATTATGGGTACCCAAAGATCACCAAAGAAAAGTTCTAAAGGATGTTGTTGTGTTAATCCTTCTCTCTCCATCACCAATTGCAAAAATTATATTGGAAAACAATTAAAGTGAAATGACAGATTAAATCAATAAAGAAAATGAATTAAATAACACTAAATGATAGTTTATAACAACACATGTATATATTTATGAATCCTTATACCTTGTCTGAAGATGTAGAAGTCCCTGACAGGTACCTATTGAAAGAAACATGAATCTGGCAATGTGTACAAAAAACTAATTATAAACTAGGTGGTTCAAATTCTGAATGATGATTGGCTGAAAGCCATGTAATGTGAGACATCAAGGCTAGTGGTATTGTCAGTATACCATAGCTAAGTGCTATGTCCTTGCTCTGTGATACGTAAGAACAGCTCTTTGCTGTAGTGTATTGTGCATATACAACAAGATTTCCAATATTACACTGCCTTACAGCTTAGGTATTACTGCCAGTAAGCGTGTGCCAGATTAGATATGTATTTCTTTCTATTTAATAGTAATGCTGTTTGATACTGGATATAATGCATCTACTAAACTACACCGCAAATTAATTCAGAGAAAAAAATTGAAATGTTTTTCCAATTTTCACCGCAGAACCAAAGAAAGAAGCATTGGATGAGTACATGCATGGCCACTCTTGACGAAATGCAGACATAGACGATGGTAGCAAGCTCATTATAAAAAGACAGGGAAGGAAACTAGAGAGAGAGACGGAGAGCATGAGAAATGGGGTGAGCAGCAGGGAACCAGACAATAGGCTTAAGTGGTAGAAAGACTGGAGGAGAAAGGCAGCATGAATTAGGGACAGGTAGTCAGTGGGAGAGACAAAAGACAGGCAGGGACAGAGATGGAGTGAGAGGCGCAGCAATGGAACTGGTCCAACCTGGGAGGAGGCGATGCGGTTGGGGAATGAGTGAGTGGTTGGATGAGGTGAGATAAGGAATTAAGTGAAAGAGAGATAAACGATGCAGGCTACTGGCAAAAGGACAGACAAGCAGACATGCAGGTGGGAAGAGACAGACAGGCAGACAGACAGGCAGACAGACAGGTGGACATACAGACAGGAGGACAGTCAGGCAGGCAGACAGAAAGGCAAACAAGAGCACCTTGTGAAGGATAGGACAGCAGGAGTCCTGCAGTGCGGCTGTGTGGGAGAGGTGCTAATGCGCTAACACACGACTACGCCGACGCCGCCCGACTCTTAAAAACCATCGCGTCTGGCCCCGTCACGCTCAAGGTGTCGCCTTCCTGATGACAATTGAATGTATTATGAATGTCTGCAGGGGTATTAAAGTCAAATACGTTTAATTATGTCTGTGATTATGAAATGACGGGTCCTCGCGACGCACTACCCGGTGGCAATGGCTGCCTGGGTCTCTTCAGAGGCTCGTGATTAGCTTTGAAAAATGAAGGCCTCCTGCGCTGTTCTCTTTAG
>JACXGM010030757.1:0-13187 GCA_016801145.1 Umbra pygmaea
CAAGACACATGGTTACCACTTCTGTGATCATAAAGACACATGGTTACCACCTCTTTGATCATAAAGACACATGGTTACCACTTCTTTGATCATAAAGATACATGGTTACCACCGCTCTGTGTATATAGACACATGGTTACCACTTATTTGATCATAAAGACACTTGGTTACCACCGCTCTGTGCATATAGACGCATGGTTACCACTTCTTTGATCATAAAGACACATGGGTACCACTTCTTTGATAATAAAAACACATGGTTACCACCTCTTTGATCATAAAGACACATGGTTACCACATCTGATCATAAAGACACATGGTTACCACCTCTTTGATCATAAAGACACTTGGTTACCACCACTCTGTGCATATAGACACATGTATTCCACCTCTCTGTGTATAAGACACATGGTTACCACCTCTATTTGCAGAACGACACATGGTTACCATTTCTCTGTGCATAAGACATATGTTTATCACCTCTCTGTTTATAAATACAAATGGTTACCACCTCTTTGTTTATACAGACATGTGGTGAGATACTGTAGTTGGATGCCTTATAACCCACTGCTTCCTGAAAGTAGAAACATATAGTAAATATAGTTATTGTTTCTCTTTCTCTTCCTCTGTGCAACTGCTTGAAACATGAACGTGGTGCATTGAAAGGTCTTTGAATCCCAATTGGGGCAAACAACAGTCCATGAATGTCTAAGAGGATGGTCAGCAGATGTTGGACAAAACTGCTTTGTCTTGTCACACAACTCCTTGTTTCAAATTGAGCACCTGTAAGCTCAATTGTAATTGTTGGTCAGAGAATTATGTTCACCTCAACCATGTGTGTACCAACACGGATGAGCATTTTGATTTGAAGTGGAACAGCTTGGCAGAATTAACTGCTGTGATGTTATATAGAGGATGAAGAATTTGTAAATTGGATATCACAAAATTGAAAGGAGAGTAAAACTCTTCAATTGGTGAGTTGGAGAGAATGACAGGTGGAGTTTACAGACAGGGAGAGTCAACTACAACAGGTAGACACCAAAATAACTCTTACCAGGCTGGTTAGAAAATCTGAGTACATAGAACATTTTGATAAAAAGAAAAAAAAAAACTTATTTTCCACGATAATTTACCAATAAATTCATAAAAATCCTACTATGTGATTTTCTGGATTCCTTTTTTTCATTTTGTTTGTCATAGTTGAAGTGTACCCAGTGGCACACTGTCCATTTTACACCTAGGCCTTCACTATCTTCCCAAAATTAAAATGCATTATAATAACCTCACAATGACATTCTAGGGCTATAGGTTATTGTCATTCGGCATATAATGCATCCCATATTCATAGTAAAGATAAGTTTATTCCACTCGATAAAGGTTATTTAACACGAGGCTCAACACCTATGAGACTTACAATACACTAATTGACCCGATACGACTGAAACCATAAGAATGTAACACTACGCACTATGACTGGCTGTCGCATTACACATACTGTAGCCATCGGATAGCCAAAATCAATGTCCTAACCAATTAAACAAGAACTAACTCACCCAGTCACAACACTACAAAAATGCAAAAATGCCAGAAGGAACAATCAGGATTCAACAGACATCCCCAGAGATTGCAGACAAGCTGCGGATTAAACGCACATCCAGGTTTACCACGCACACTCAAAGGCACAGCCCACTAAGACCACTGAATCTGAACCATAGACCTTAAAAAATATGATCTGAACATGCTTCACACCAGTAGTGATCTAAAACAAGCAAGCAGTAATAATTAACAAGTATTAACATGCCTGGCGCCAGGATGAAGTGTGTCTGTTTATCTCCCCCTACATGTATACAAATACAGTACATGCACTTAGCC
Organism: Umbra pygmaea; assembly: GCA_016801145.1. Lineage (NCBI taxonomy): Eukaryota > Metazoa > Chordata > Actinopteri > Esociformes > Umbridae > Umbra > Umbra pygmaea. Next base: position 1,873 of record JACXGM010030757.1, read on the forward strand.
CTGTTAAGAACCTTTAAGGTTAGGGATTGGCTGATACCACTTTTTATGGAACGAGTACAAGTGTAAAGTATTTCATTTTGGGTACTTAATGATACGAGTACCGATAGGAGTACTTTTAAGAACTATGCCAAATGTCAAATTTATCAAGCTAAAATCAGCTATTTCTTAGATGTTGATCAGCCAATTCAAATATAGAAAAGTAAATATTCCTGCATATCCAGAAAAACATAATTTACATTGCAGGTCAAGAATGTGTAATATTTATTAGATGTCAATGGTTTACATCTCCTTCCCTAATTAAGTGAGAGAAACACGTTTGTAAACGCAATAGACGTTTGTGTTTGAATTTGCCCTAACTAAGCATTGCATAAGTTTTGTGTAACATGAGAATGTCTGTTTGAAGTGAATTTCTCCAAAACAGGGATAATTACCTAATCATATTATTCTGTTGAGGTATTTTATTGTTTTATTAGAATCGGTACACAATTAGCTGTACTATCAATGTAATCTATTGAACAAAATCTAAATGGGCTACATCGTATTTACTTTAAGTTATATTTCTTAATGTTAGTATGTCAGAACTCTGAAATACCACTATTTTGTTTACCTTAAGATGATTAGGTTAATAGCTTGTTTAGAGACCCTTTTCATGATATGCTAATTCTTTGAGATATCTTTGAAATATTTCAGTTGTTGTGCAATGAATCTAAAATATATGAAAGTTTAATTTTTATCATTACATTATGGAAAATAATGAACTTTATCATAATATGCTAATTTCTTGAGAAGGACCTGTATGTGTGCGTTGTCAACTGCAGGTGCGACCTTAATTGCTTCATTGTCCAATCAGATCAGAGACTCAACATGATCTGATTCTGAGGCTACGTTTACACGTGGCTGGCTGTTTTCATAAACAGACATTTCACGCTCTTCATTTTCAAAAATAACATCGTGCACACCTGTCCATTTTCAGAAAAGTGTTTCTTTACACAAACCTGTGTATATGCCGTCAAGAGCATGCCAAATGTGTAGGTTGCAGTAAAACGAAAGGCTGAAGCCCAACTTAGCCAATCAGATTCCCGAAAATAGCCAAATGAAAATGTAAACATAGGTTGCAATTTTGGCGCAGGTGCAAGTTCTGGCGCATACTGTGACGTCGGCTGCCTAAACCTCAGTTTTTCTCAGTTTTTCCCAGGTTACATGCAAATGTGCAAACTGAGTTTTCCAAAATCTCCACTTTGGCCGGTGTTTTTAGAAAGAATCGTTTTCAGAGGTGAATTCTCCGTCTGCATGTAAAAGAAGGGCACAAACGAAGGGAAATGTCTCAATTTTTCAAAATAACCATGTACGTGTAAACGGGGTCTGAGCGTGTGACAGGCATTTTGTCTCCAGCACAACAGCTTGGCCAATCCTCACTGGAGAGCAAAAGAGCAGTATGAACTAAGCGCTGCATAAATTGCCTTCTAAAAAAAACAGATTTGGAAAAATTTCATGGCACACTTGGAGAGTCCTCATGGCACACAAGTGCACATGGGTTGAAAATCTCTAGTGTATGGGAAGTTTATGAAAATACGTGACAAATCGATGGGACAAATCGTGTCCCGTATTGATTCAAAACGGAACGCAAGATTTCAGTGTCAAATACGGAACGATTACGTATTTTACAGGATGGGTGGTAACCCTACTTAAAGCCAAATGTGTTAACAATGGGGCCATTGTGTTATCCCTAAACCCATGTTTTTAATATAATGTTAATAACAAAAAGTTTGCATGTGTGTTTTGATGTTAACCTGTTGTTGTGCTACACATAGTCTATACTTATTTAAATAGTTGTTTAAGCTAAAACGTTTGTGTAGGCTCACCTAACGTAACAGAAAAAGTAGGTGGAGAAATGTAGGCTAAGGATTCTTGAATTATTTTATAAAGTTAATATGAAATGGACGAAAAACAATGCTTATGCTTCCATGCAAGCATTTGTAAGAAAATTATCTAATTATTATTTATTTCCTGTAAGAACGGTTTTAAACTGGCTTGAGTTATTTTTTTCATTGGTTGATCAAGTCTTTATGGAATAAATAGGTAATGGAAAGGCATTTGTCAAATATATAATAATGTAGTGAGCAGGAGCTGGGTGAGTCAAGCAGCTGCTGGTGACGCTATTGAGCCCAGGGTGAACTCACACTGGTGGTGTAGGTGGAAACTAGCCATAAATGGAACCAGATACAGAAAGTGGGAAATGGAACGGTATCACACAATGGGTTTGATGCACTACACACAAGAGCTACTTGTATACCCTTATAATAAAGTTTAAAGCAGTTTAGGATGTATTTACTTAGATTAATGTTATGACAGTGTACAATGCCTTGTACCCACCTAACCGTTCCAGATAGGCTTCTGGCCCTTGATAAACCAGGCGTGGGGGGTTGGTATGTCCCCACTGCCTTCAGTGAGAAGAGGGCTCTGATTTATTTCCCGGAAAAAAAGCACTTGCATGACGATAGTTGATTTGGAGTTTTATAGAAATATAGAAATGTTTCTTATTTTGCTTTTTATTCACTTTTTAAACGTCTACGTTTTTCTTGATGATTCGTGGACAAAGAGAAATCCTGCAATTTGAACATGAGCTAAGTACGCAGGCATACACAACACACACTATTTTGCTATAACAAAAAAAAACAACAGTATTACATTAAAGGTTGTTTTATGAACTATTTAGAACTGGCAATTTATTTTTAATAACAATAATGGTGAAGACCTAATTTACATCAACACTTTATTCTAACTAGTTTATTGCGATACTCCCGACTAGACCTTCTGTAACTACTACATGCTTTGTAGTAAATATTATTCACGGACAAAGAGAAATCCTGCAATTTGAAAGGTAAAAACGCAGGCATACATACACAACACACACTATTTTGCTGTGGAAAAGTAGACAACAGTATTACATTAAGGGTATTTTATGAACTATTTAGAAGGGGCAATTCATATTTAATAATGAACGATATGTCCGTGTTTGGGGAGCAATGGCGAAGACCTAATTCACATCAACACTTTATTCTAACTTTATTGCGATAAGCGAGACTACACTTTCCGTAACTACCAACACGTTTTGTATTTTAAATATGGCGCCGGTAGAATTCCAAAACCAAAACAGTAGTGTGACATCACGTCTACGTTTCTACCTGACCAATAAGCGAGTTTACCCAACTGGAAACAGAAATAAGACCGCCCAAGCGTGCTGCCAGAACGAGCTTCCAGACGAGGCTGTTAGCCTGCAAGGACCTGGCGAAAAGTTTGAGTTCCAGAGTAATGGAACCGCATCTAGAACCTGGCGGAACGGTGAATCTCACGGTTCCACATGGTTGTGGGCCCGTGCCATAAGACACTGGGGCCTGTTGCTTATCTACAGGGTTAAATGAGACCATCTCACAAACACAGGTCTGTTATCTGTTATTGTCAGGCAGCACTCTCCAGGTGACTGTAGCAGATAGCTTATAGCTGTCTTTTATCTATTGTTAATTAGACTGTGATATTATCCCAGATATTGTGTGTTTGTGTGTCATTTTAAGCTACCATAGTTTGTGCACCTTGGGAGCAATGACCTAGAAGATCATCATAGATTTCTTGATCCAAGGTCACAAGACGATCTAGAAGATGACCTAATGTTTAAGGAGACCTATTGATATCATGTGAGTTAGAGTCATGGGATGACAAGCAGATTTTAGAAGATGACTTAATATCTGGGGTTCTGATAAGGGTTTCCGTAAGGAGCTGGAAGGTGCTAGATCTATGATGTAATGCTCACTCTCAAGAGCTATAAAGGCCAGCAGATCTAAGTGATCTTCAGATCTAAGTGATCTGGGCATTTTCCTTGGAATTTGCTCACAACCTGTTACCTTGTTGCTGTGATACCTGTCCGAGACAAGAAATATTTAATTAATTCTGAAACCTTCAACTGGTAACTGACTCGAGACAATTATTTAAACCAAGATCTTTTCCTGCAATTTAACCATCTTTTTACAATAGGCGACTACTTGCGGTGCTCTTGGCTTTAGGGGTGGAATGGTACACAGAAGTCACGGTTCGGTTCATACCTCAGTGCAGACATCACGGTTCGATATGAGTTCGGTACAATGGAGGGAAAAGCTAAACAAAAATGCAGAACACAGTTTTTTTATTGTGCATGTCTCAGGCTGTACCATCTAGTGTCATACAGTCTCTCCCGTGAGCTAGCACATCTGGGTGATGGCGTCGGATATCAGTTACCATGTTAGATGTATTTCTACTCACATATCCAACAACTAATGAACAACACCAACACATAGTCCTTTATCTTATCCACCACTCTCTCGCCTGTACTACTGTAACTGACTGGGAAAACAATGTTTTCCCAAACTTGCAATCTTAAAAGAGGCCGGAGGGTCCTCTAACTCTTGTGGGTTGCCACCACTCGCCATGCTGCTATCTCTGACTTACTCACTGGACCATCGACCTGACAAAAAACTGCATACATAGGCGGAGCTCAGCTATTTCGGTGCCATAAAGAGCTTCAGCGCTAAGGCGGAGCTCGGCTACTAGGTGTCTCTAAACATCCCGCGTATCTAACAGTAATTCCGCATTACATTATTTAATTTGCACGCAAGTATTATTTATTTTATAGCATGTATTCTCCGTGTAAATTCATGCACCGAACCGTGACGGTTCAATACGAATACATGTTCCGTTCCACAGCTACTTGGCTTTCTCACATCCTGACCCAGCTGAGCTGTTCTTGTTCCTGCGACCTGACTGAACTGCTCAAGTTCAATTAAATTTGATGGTGACCGTTTGTGGACTGCTGTCTTCAAGTCATTCCACAGATTTTAAATGGGGTTTAAGTCTGGGCTGTTATTTAGATGGTGAGTTGTATTGGATTTTCGCCAGATATACCGCTTGGCGTTGAGGCCATACAATTCCATTTTAGTCTCATCTGACCCTAACACCTTTTTCCCAATGGCCTTAGAATCTTCAATGTGCATTTTGGCAAAGCTCAGTCGTGACTGCATGTGGCCTTTCTTGAGGAGTGGCGTTTTTCTTGCAACCCTCCCATACAAGTCATATTTGTGGAGAATTTGTGATATTGTTGTCACATGCACACAATGACCACTCTTTGTCATGAATTCCTGCAACTGTTTCAGAGTTGCTGTACGCCTCTTGGTAGCCTCTCTGACCAGTTTCCTCCTGGCTCTTTCCTCCAGTTTGGAGCAATGGCCTAACCCAGGGAGGGTCTGTGTTTTACCAAATACCTTCCACTTCTTAATAATGGACTTCACTGTAATTCTAGGCACTGATAAAGCCTTTGAGATTTTTTTGTATTCATCTCCTGACTTGTGCCTGTCCACAACTTTATCCCGTAGATCTTTTGACAATCCTTGCCACCCATTGTTGATTGTTGTCTTCAGTTGCACTACCAAGGACTGAAATGCTTCAGGAAAAGCTTGTTTCATGCTGAGCTCATCAAAATGACCACAGCTGATCACAGTTGAAAGTCATTTGGCTTTGTGTGCTATTGAGAAGGTGATCAACTACACCTGGTTGGGTTTACAAGTCACTTTTAGGAGGGGGGTGATAATTTGTTCAACTCAGTGATTCTGTTTTTTAATTTGTAATTTCTTTTTTCTGACAAGTTGGTATTATATCTTCAACTTGGATGCTATGAGTTGTACATATAGCTGAAATAAACAAAAACTGTGTATGTCCGTTTTCATTTCAGGCTGCAGAGCAACAAAATGTGATTATTTTACAGGGGTGTGATTCTTTTCTATACCCACTTTATATATATATATATATAGTGTATAAGCAGTGAGTCATAGATGCTGTATAAACAGCATTATGATAAAATAAGTGCCATAGATAATAAGACACTGAGCATAAAATGCCTATGTTTGATAAAGGCATTGAGAGAACATGCTGTAATAAACACGCATATAGAACAAGAACGAGATGACAGGGTATACAATTAGAAAGGATCTCCCTTTTAGTAAATTAATGTGAACAAAAATAGTAAATCTGCAGACAGAATAAAATGTTTAAACAAGTGATAGGTGCAACTGAGTAAAAGAAAGATACTGAAATGTATTAATGAATGGATGAATAGGCTCTTTTGGAATGCTTTGAAAATATATATCATAGGTACGTGGATTGGCAGGGAGGGGATAAATATTCAAAGTACTTTATAACATATTCCGATAATAAATAAATAAAATGAAAGGACCAATGGAACACCAATAAATGTTGTTCTGCTGTTGAACCGTAGTCTGAAGCATTAGAATAAGGAAATGTGATACCACACAAACAAAAAAGGTTGCATAAAGCAATATCATCATGTTGGGAGAATGGCGAGTGTGCACACAACTTTACAAATGTATGAATCTCATTAGCGATGTTATGCGCCGATATGCTGGAGGGTATCCAGCAACCTAGGTGCAGCATTTGGTTTGTGGCCTATCTAGCCTCCAGTGGCAAAATGGTACACTGGGGCCAACCTACATAGCTTGCAAAGATTTACTAGGAACACCACATTGCCATTACACAGTTTAAAGAAACTGACAATTTAGCACACATAATAGAATGGTTCTTCCAGCCATCAAGGTAAAATAAGATTGACAGGAGCGCGATGAAACATTTTGTAATGAAGGACACACCACTTTTCCACTACTGATAAAAGTCAGAATAATGATACAAATTAAAGTTAAAAGGGGGTTGTAGATGGCCCAGTGGTTAGGGATACAGCCCTGTAGTCAGAAGGATGCAGGGGTGATTCCAGACTGTGACTAATGTTGTTGTGTCCCTAAGCAAGGCACTTTACCCTATGTTGTTTCAGGAATATGTCACTGTAAAGGTTAATCTGGATAAGAGCATCTGCTACAGGCCCTGGGTGGGTAATCGGGAGAACCTGGAGAATTCCCGGTGGGCCGCTAGTTGTTGGGCCGGAAAGGTGGTTTGTGAAAAACTATTTTATAATTGCAATACTTGTTGCAATTTGGACTGGGCCACCTGCCTGCAGATGTGAGGTAGTGCGGCCCACTCTTCGAGCGTACCTCTCATTCTCACGTCACACACAAACACAAGTGCGGCTACGCTCCCACGGTCCACATCAAACAAGCCTTAAAAATAGAATTGGTCACCAGTAAAGGAATGTCATTTAGTTTATTAAATATTAAGCGGGTAAACAATAATTTTGTTAATAATGTTTATCTAAATTATAATCGCACCAACCTCTTTCCCAAAGAGTGGAATCACATATGTTTACTCCCTGCACGTGATTAATTTTCCGCGTGACGGCAGAGACGAAGCAGACGTGTTGCCAGACAAAATAACTTAATAATGTCTATTAGCTACCACAGCATATTAGCTAACTACTGCGCCTGTTTTAGAAATAAAAATACTCTTCCAAAACAAAGCAGACTGTTGAAAAATGAGTTTTCAAAACGGTAAAGTAAACAGGTATCTATCTAGCTCTACAGTCAGTCAGTAGTTAGACAGCATGCAAGAGCTCTGGTTATGTACTGTAGGCTACTGCAAAGTTACTGTATTACATGTACCTAGCAAACTGTGTAGCTCAAATGTAGCCTAACTGTCAAATAGCTCATTTAACTTATTTAATAAGAGAATGAACGATGTGCAGTGAAAGACAACACACGGTAAGCCATCATTCATAATGATATATGAATGAATTATAACCATATAATTATCATTGTAAACTTTGCTTTAGAGAATAATGAGACAAACAGGGATACAAAACAGTTATGTTGAGGCAGGCTGCAATACTGGAACACCAAGATAAGAGCAAATTATTATATTAAAAAACATGTTTTTCATTCATGCATATTTGACATTTCTGACAGGGCTTATCCAGGCAGAAGCTATTGATTAGTGGATAAAGTAGGACTAGGCCATGGCTTATAGCCTACTGAAATAAAAGTAAAATCTCCTCAGAAATATGTACTTTGGTAAAAGTCCTGTATTAACATTTCAGTGTCATTACAATCTACACAAAAAGAGACATCTTACTTTAGTAATAATTTTGTACTTTAATGTCAAGCTGGACCCAATCAGAGATAGAGAAGTGTCTGACAGAGGAAGAAGAGTGGCTGATGGAGGAAAAGGAGTGTGTATGGTTGGTGGAAGTAGAATGAGAAGACGATCAAGAGCTGTAGTCTCAGATGAGATTAGGGCTACTATACTTCATCAGAAAATAAGAAAGGTGTATTGCCCAAGATGACATAAGATGTGATGTGAATGGTAACCCTGTCTTCTGCATTTGAATTCTAAACAGTGGACAGGGGTATTTCTTGTTTTGTAAAGAAATAATCTGTTCTTAGTTTTGCTTAGGTTATTGTTTTATGATTGACAGTGTGCTTGTTGGGTGACAAATATTGCTAGAGTTATGGAAGTATTAGTTGATTTTAAATGTATGAATAATTTTTGTAGTTTTTGTGAATTTTTTATGTGAAATTAACTGCTGTGCAACACTGAAAGCTGGTTAGTGGAACTGTGTGTAGAGTTTTGAAAAATAAACCTGGGAAATGGGTCCTAGCGATTGCGAAAAAACAACATATAAAAAGAAATGGGCAGTATCTAACCTCATTCTTCAAACTTAACATTTACCTTATTTGGTCAAGACTCTGTATTTAATGTAGTCGTCTAATTACTGAGGATATTTTGTTTAATAGTGTTAGCATATACATTTAAGTTGTCTCTGTAAATAAATAAATAATTGAAATATGTACAGTAGGAAATAACACAAGTAAAGCTATTAGATTATGTGCAGTTACTATTTACTACATCACAAAATGGGCTGGTGCACCATGAAACTACCAGGCTGAAAATGTTTCCCCTGATCTGCTAAATTACTAAAATATAAATAGATGTAAAATATGTGAGATGTTTAGACAAATAAGTAAAAGCCACCATACCAGAAATGGGAAAAACACTTCCATGGTAAAATAAAAGGGGAAATAGAAAAATGATTAAAGGAACAGCAAAAATGTATAAATAGCTGGATAAAACAAGACTGTTCTGCTATTATTGAATAATCTGACTACAACATCAATAATCCTCTGTTTTGTAGATTCATACTAAGGAAATTCACATGTACATACATACATAGCCATTGATTAACAATTCAGAGATGATAAACGATTGGCTAAAGAAGGGCTAAATGGCTAAACGAATGGCTAAAGAAGGGCTTTCCCAGTCCCCAAGGTGAGCTTGAGACAGTCCAAGAAAAAGTTATTCTTAAACCTGCATCATGTAATTTTTTTTAAATGACAAGCAAATACAAAAACAATGTTTTAGGACATGTAAACTTTAGTAATTAGCATATTGGATCCAGTGCGTTTTTAAAACATCACCTTAAATAATATCAAATATAGAAAATAGTAGAATAGCGAAATCAATCTAATGCATATTATTGACAAAATAATTTGTATTTTTGGGAAATTGGTGATATATATTATATTGTCCCTGTGTTATTCCTGTGTTCAGTTTAATGGAAATAAATGGAAAGTTAGTGCCACTTTAAATATAAGATCAGCCCTGACAGTATTTTTATCCCACACATGGACATTTACGATACATACAGAATCACCCTGTTATTATTACAGACCCAAACGAGAAGACAGACATGTTTCTCCCCTCCTTAAAGAAAGCAGACAGAAAGGAAAAGTTACATAAATTACACATAAATACATATGGCCTCCACTAACACAACAATAATGTACCGATTTGGCCTGCAGCACACTCATTTCTAAAAGGTACAGCACATAGTGTTGTGTATTTTAATGCATTTAGTCATCAATTAATTAACTCAGAGTCTTCTTCCGCATCACTCTCCCGTACAACTTCTCCTTGTGCAAAGTGCGCTGAATTGTTGAACAATGCACATAGTCACCATCTGCAGCAAGATTATGTTGTAGGTCTTTGGAGGTGGTTGTTTTTGACAATTCTCACCGTCCTTCGCCTTTGCCTCTCCAATATTTTACTTGGCCTGCCACGTCTGGCCTTAACAAGAACTCTGTGCCTATGGTCTTCCATTTCCTCACTATGTTCCTCACAGTGGACACTGACAACTTAAATCTTAGCGATAGCTTTTTGTAGCCTTCTCATAAACCATAATGTTGAACAATCTTTGTTTTCAGGTCATTTGAGAGTTGTTTTGAGGCCCCCTTGTTTTCACTCTTCAGAGAGAGTCAAAGAGAACAACAACTTGCAATTGGCCAACTTAAATACCTTTTCTCATGATTGGATGCGCCTGTCTATGAAGTTCAAGGCTTAATGAGCGCACCAAATCAATTGTGTGTTCCAATTAATCAGTGCTAGGTAGTTAAAGGTATAAAAATCAACAAAATGAGAAGGGTGCCCAAATTTATGCACCTGTCTAATTTCACTACAAAAATATTACTGTGTCCTTCAGATATTTGATAGATCAAAATGAAATTGCTGATCCAAACACCCAATTATTTATAAATGAAAATCATGGAAATCGTCAGGGGTGCCTAAACTTTTGCATTTGACTGTAGATATAGATACACACACACACACACAAACACACACACACACCACACACACAGTGCAGGGCTACTGTGAGTTTATAACAATCTTCTACGGAATGTTGGCCACAGCTAACAATTATTAGGGAGCATAAAAAAAATCTGCTCTTATCACAAGATCTCTTATGAGAATAAGGCAAAATATACAGACGATTATTACACATGAGAGACCTGGGCGTGTAACAGTATTGGGGAATATAGAGGCAGGTGCGTATTCCAAAGAACTCTTCTTTATTTTACATAGACATAGCTGAACAAGAAAACACTGAAAAGGAAAACAAACAACCAAGAACAACACAAGGAACAATGCTATATCTCAAACATAAGAAACATTACCTCCATAATAAACTGAAACAAGAACATCACATACCTGAAGAGGAAAACAATGAACCACTCCCTGAGGGAGAGGCGGAGCAGGCAGGCTGAGGTAAGAAGGAGACATGGGAGCATGTGGCCCAGATGACATAGCATCAGGTGGCCCTGGCATTTTGGTTGCTGTAGACTTGGGCTGTAGCTGGGCTGCTGTGGATACTGGGATGTAGCTGGGCTGCTGTGGATACTGGGATGTAGCTGGGCTGCTGTGGATACTGGGATGTAGCTGGGCTGCTGTGGACACTGGCTGTAGCTGGGCTGTTGTGGACACTGGCTGTAGCTGGGCTGCTGTGGACACTGGCTGTAGCTGGGCTGCTGTGGATACTGGGATGTAGCTGGGCTGCTGTG
>JACXGM010030758.1:0-13184 GCA_016801145.1 Umbra pygmaea
ACCTCTGCCTGTTTGGATTACTCGGCCTGTGGATATCCCTATTGTACCTTAGCCTTACATGCTATTCCGTCCTGACCATCTGCCTGTTTGAATTACCCTGCCTGTGGATATACCTAGCTGTACCTGTTCCTATGGACTGTCATTCGGGTCAATAAAATAACATTGTTCTATTTTACATATTTGAGTGTTCATTACACTACGCACACCACCACAGTGGTGAAATAAGGACACCGCTTCTGACATGTAGTCTTGTTAATGTAGAAAATGTGTTTTTTTAACATGTGAATAAAAAATATCTAAATAATGCAATAAGAGAAGACCACTAAGGGGTCAAAGTGGGCGTTGGTTCATTTTTTGCAGTGGTCTAAATAAATAATGTTTAGATTTCATTACTTTTCCGTTGTGAATTCATATCATCTGACCACATTTATTTGTAACAATTTAAATGAAAATCAATTGTAAAATTTTGATAAACTGTAGTTGACTGTACTCAGACACTTGAGGGTGTCTCAGCAGACTTTGTTTTAGTGTAAAAAAAGTATTTCAGAGACAAATACAGATAATGAATGCCTCTTTGGGTTAGGGACTGACCGTTTTTTACGATGAATAAACATGGGTTTGCCCATCTGACATGATTTTTGTATTGCAAAGCTAACCATCATTAAACTAGCCTGGGAGAACCCTGACGGACTTCCGGCAAATTAGAGATTTGCTCTGCAAGTCAGTCTGGCCAAGAGCCCATTCAAGCCTAATTCCAATTTTTCCAAATCGAGGCACCAATGACAACCATTGAGGCAGGCTTTATATCGCAGCTTTATACTGTCATTGGTTGAAGCAGACAAAAACAATTATGGCTGCCGCAACGGAACATCGGGAACATCACTCGTTCAAATCAGCTATCGCTTCTGTTTTAAGCAATTTTCACATTTACTTTTTGTTAAAAACAGAGCAAAGAACAAAAAAAAAGATGTTATCGGACTCTTGCCGACTTTATTTGGCAAAAGTCTGATATATCTAATTGCACCGAGAAGCATTTGAGCGGCATCCATTGGTGACGCCCCTTTGGACATGGGCTGTGAATGAACCTTGCCCAGACCCACTCTGAGTAACAACTGAGAAGGGTCTGGTGTCAACCAGGCTATCATTAAATTGTAAACTTTACGATTTATACCAATACTTCTAATCCATTAATAGTTTTTAATTGGAAGCAGGCATACTACTTTTGTATTACATCTGTGTCACCCTAAGCATATACCATTCCTATAGTTTGTTGGCATGTAATACTCTTAGTAGTTGCTTGTGTGACATAATTTTCCCATCATTATTTACAATTTCTATGTGAATATAATACACTTTTTATACATTTTGTTCCAGAAATTATTGATCTCTCTATTAGTACATGACAATTTAACCAGGTGATTTGCTGTAATATTTGTTGTGTCATGATCACTACCTGATGGAAAACCTACTCCTCAGAGTTGGGGAACATTGACACAGCACAAGAAAGCATGTTGTCTTTCAGGACAATTTTCAATGCAGCTTGATTAATTTATCCTTCACAGAGACAAATCTGCGAAATTCCAGCTTGGTCAAGCACCCCCAGAGCATGACAACAAATTTCCAGAAACAAATTTCATAGTGGGTGTGAGACACTGTGGCATGTAGGATTCTCCAGGGCCCATATTTATCAAGCTTCTCAGAAATACTCTTAAGAACACTGCTAAGACTTGACTTAAGAGTAAATAATTCTTGGCTCAAAGCTGCCCTTAGTTAGTTATCAAACATCTCAGTCCAACTTTAAGTGAAGTGTAGGACTAAATCTTATGTTTCAGTCTTAGATTCACGATTCACGACACTTTGCTGTTCCGCAAACTGAATTTTGGATGACGACATAGGCAAGGATTAATCACTGAATAGATGTACTTGTTTAAGAATATTCTCAAATAAATTCACATTCAATGGTGACATCCCTAAGAGGAGTTGACATTCAACACACATTTGACAATAAAGGATTTTCAAGAGAATCCATTATGATATAAACATTGTTAATTAAATATCAAAAAATGTTTCCAACACGTTTTCCACTATTTCTGAATTACACATTTCAAACCAGTGTGCTGTTAACTGACCTGCCTATATATAGCCTAGAGTTAATGATGTAAACATAGCCACCCTGGATTCCAATAGCCACCATGGACTCCAAAAGAAAACCGAACCGGAGGGAAGAAGAAACACTATTGCTTGCTGAATTAGTCAAATTTCTGAGTGTAGAATGTGAAATCTGTGCTTACACTGGCCAATCCCTCTCTACCACAATTTGTGTGATACGATGTGCCCTGTGAAGGGATACAACATTGAAACCTTACTTATCACCCATATTAGAATACAGTGTTCTATTAATAAACTATAAAACAATTTTGTATAAATAGCTTACAGAATAGGCTACCTGTTGTTGTTCATTTGGGTTTCTGTCAGTGGCAAATGGAAAGGGGTGAGCAGCCACCAGCGTAAATGGTATCCTTCATCTCCAATTAGATGACACTCCGACGGCAGAAAGTGCCTTTCAAACAGCTACTTCAGGCCACTCTCATTCGATATCTGCACATCATGGGTAGACCCAGGCCATTTGGGTACCACATCCAAAATGTTGTAGTCTGCATCAAACTCAACTTGTGTGTTGATGCAGTTGTACCTCATATAAACATTATTGTTGTCGCTGAGAGCAATAATCTTAATATGAGTGCCATCCATTGCGCCTACTACTCTTGTGAAGCCGGCTATTTGCATGAATTGTGTTTGCTTCTGTTGTATTATGCAGGGTGTTCTTGGGAAGTCAATGAAACACATGACAATGTGTGGAGCTGTAAGTGCCATAATTGTTTCCATGACAATTTGGCTTATTGATGGTTGTGATGGCCCAAATCATCAGCATTGCATTGCTGTAAATGAAGCATCATCACCACCTTCAATTCTTCTGAAAATGCATTGCTACTTAAAGTCACTGGTGAAATGACATCCCTCACTCAGTCGCTGACGAAGATGATGTCTGCTCTGTCCAAACAATACTGTTTAATTAACTGTGCGTCATCAAACAATTCAAAAACATTCTTCCTCTCTTAAAATATTTGCGCATCTCTCTGTCTCCTCAGTGCCATCACAAGCCCCTACTGGCAAGTCCTAACAATCTGATCTCACAGAATTCCGTGAAATGAACACGGACCAAAATCCGTGGCAGTTTCACGGAATGTCAGAAAATTCTGTGAAATGAACACGGACCCTTAACTTGGTGGCAGTTTTCCAGAAGCACAGAAAAGTCTGCGATGTGCACACAAAAGTGATGGCGTGTTCATTGCACTGAATTCAGTTAGAACTTGCAATTAACTCGATCTGAACCTTACCCAAACCCTTACCCTAAGTTAAGGGTCCGTGTTTAGTTACAGAATTTTCTGCGATTCTGTGAAACTGCCACAGATTTTGAAGTTAAGGGTCAGTGTTAATTTCACAGAATTCTGTGAGATCACATTGGTCCTAACCACTTGAGAGACCTCTCAAGCTGTCTTATATAACTGGGAGAATAAGAGTGATTCTTAGCTTTAAGAAATTTGATGACTTGCTTTTATACTTGAGTTTGAGAGTAGGGGTACATTTTGTGAATTTATCAGCACTTAAGACTAAAATGGCACTTTGAGAAGCTTGATAAATACAGGCCCAGGTGTTGAACACAGCAGAAAATTGTGCTCATCAGAGAAGACGACCAGTCCTACTCCAGTCCTCTACAGTCCAATCCTTAGGTTTTTTTTGCTTCTCACCAATGAAGAGCTTGTTTCAAGCTACTGTATGCATGACTTCAGTCCTACCCCTAAGGCCTTGTTTCGAACCATCTCTGCCATGCAGTTCACCCCAGCTGTTGTTTTCCATTTTCTTGTGGGTAACTTGATGTTGTCCTACAGTTGTTGAGTAATATTTGAATGAGTTGGCAGCCATCCCAGTCAGTGGAGAGTCATTTTCACACTCTTTCGGTCTGTAGCTTTGTTGTTCCCAATGTCTGCTGCTTGTCCTTGTTCTTATGAACTGTTGTCTTTAAAATTGTAAGGATGAAATCAACCCAATGCTCACTGTATCCCTCTGCCAGTAAAGCCAGAAATTAACTCAGCTTTTCCTTACTCAAACTTTTCCGTTTCAATGCTTTTGGTATAATCAAGAGTTATTTTTATTTTACAATTTCTTTTTAGTACAACTATCACTGTTTTTGCCATCAAGCTGTTCCTATTACAAGAGGATAGTGATAAACACTGCAGTGGATTTGATATTTTTCTTCTTTAAAAAGGTTTGGTTCACGTGGTCACCTATTCAGTAGAATGAGATGTGCCTGTGAGGAAATTCAACAGACACTTGAATGGAATAGCTGCTAGGGCTGGGCGATATGGCCAAAAAATTATATCACGATATAAAATAGATATTTTTTCGACACGATATGTCTGACGATACATTGAAATATATATAGGACCTGCTGTGACTTCATTAAATCTAAGTGTCAAGTCTGCTGTATTAACAAATAAAAACAATACATACAAAATTCTATTGATTGACGTTGATATATTTCTGCTTAGAGGTTTCAGGTAAAACTGAACTACAAGCAATATGAAAAACTCAGCATTTTTTGGACGTTTCTTTGTTTCAGAACAAAACCAGCTGTTATCGCGATATGTCGATATGGGATATTCTTCTCAATATTATTTTCAAAAACTCGATATCGATAAATATTGAATTATCGCCCAGCCCTAATAGCTGCTATAGAAAATCATCATAAACCCTTTGAAATAGTCATTTTTTTTTGTCTTACAGCCTGAAATCAAAACCCACTATAAATAAAAAACAACACTTTATGCCGGCAACACAAAGTCAGACCAACCAATCTTAGCCATTAGGATTTGTAAGTCCTTCACAGTTGCCATTGGCCTCTTGGTAGCTTCCCTGATCAATGTCCTCCTGACTCAGTCATCCAGTTTGGAAGGACGGCCCGATCTAGGCAAGGTGTTGGTGGTGCCATACACTTTCCATTTCTTAATAATGCTCTAAATCAAGATGGGGGGGTAGTGTATTAGTGTGTAGTGGATTTTTAGATTGTTTGCAGGACTGATTATAGCCGTTTCCACATCTGTCTAAGGACTGGCATTCTCTCACACTATGGTGAGGTCTGCCTGAGTGAGCCCTGGAAGGAAGGGGGGGTCAAACCCCCCAATATGGGGAAGGACAACAGGGAGCTGATAACTCTCAACATTATACTGTACATAACGATATGACATTTGGTGTTTTTGCACAGTCCCATAAAGGGTGGTTTATGATACAGACATTACAATGTTGAACAGGTCCAATGCTCTTCTACAGGTTTAAAACAAATACTAATGTGTTCAGGTATATATGTTGATATGGGTGGCTTTGTCCAGCACCAGCCAGTGAAATGGTGACTCCCACTTTTATGCAGCGGGGAAGTTGGGCGACGCCTCTCCGGGGGGAATATAAGGCTTTGTTTAAGGTTAATCAGGGAGATTTCTTTAACGACTCTCCTCGCCCACGTCCGTGCGTGCCATAGCAAATGTGTTGAATAAATGTTGAGAAATAGACTGGACCGTATAAGATATGCTTAGATCGTAGATCAGAGTTTAGAAGTGTAGACGTCATGTAATCCTTGGTATTGTATTGTATAATTCTGTGTCCAGTTAAAGCTTGTACTTCGATGCCCTTTATCTGGAATTAAATATTATTCTCTTTACTAAGTTCTGTCCATCTGACATTCTAAATCATTTCCCAGGACATCTCCGGTGGAGTCATTAATGGGAACATAAGTTATCTTGTTGCGGCCTGCTCTATGTTTCTGCCCTTTTCACGCACTCAGTTCAAGCTAGGTAGCCTACGCACTGTTTTCTGAGTATCGCGGACAGCGATTAGGTTTTCCCAGGTCGCTCTAGTATTTTCATTCCGTAGCTGTTTACACACACGGATCAATGATCATTATGAGTACAGATAGTTAGTTAAACTACTGACAACATTTCTCCCTAAATCCAAATAAAAACAATGGGCCCTATCTTGCACTTGGCGCAATGCAGCGCAAAGTCTGAACGCAATTGTCTTCGCTAGTTTAAGGCGGGATGTCCACTGAAACCGTCGTATAAGTTTGTTGCGCCGGAAGTCATTCATTGTCAATGGAGCAATCCGCAAAGATCCGTTTGCCTTGCGGGCTTGCGATGCAGTGTGCTATGTGTGTCGTATACGTTGAAATTATTCAACTTGTGCATTGCGACACAGTGCCGTTGTACAACCGGAAGTTGAAGTTCCCACTGGAACGAGTAGCACAACACAAGAGTAACGGTCTTGCCTTGCTGAAGCAATTGTGCGTTAAGTCCGCACTTTGCGGATGAGTATATCCGGTAAAAAGTAACGTGCACTAAAATCTGATGTGTTCAGTGGACGTCCCGCCTAAGACTGACGCAGTTGTCAATTTCCTGTCAGGCGCCCGCGTTGTTTAAATAGCAAATGCACCTGCACCCATACTTGCGCCCATGGGAGTGGGCGCAGCACGTCATAGTTATTTTACAGCCTGATATCTCAGAAATCCGTGAAACTGCCATGGAATCTGAACTTCAGAGTCCGTGGCAGTTTCACGGAACGGGACCAAAATCTGTGGCAGTTTAATGGAAAAGTCTGCGATGGGCGCACAGTGAGACCTTGCTGATAACTCGATCTAAGCCTTACCTAAAACCCTTACCTTAACCATTCAGAAACCTTGCTGTAAATTCGATCTAAGCCTTACCCAAACCCCTAACCTAACCTTAACCACTCAGAAACCTTGGTGTTAACTCCAGGTAACAGTATTATGTCGTAATGTATTGTTTTAAACCATAGTGATAGTGAGGAAAAAAGGATAAAAAAGCACATTTGCAACACGTCTGCATTACGCTGGAATAGAACAGAAAATACATGCAATGTGTCCACATGGATTCGAACTCACAATATTTGGTACGTTTTTACGCCTGCCACCTTCCCACCAACCTGCAAAATCTACGCTATTTACACACTGCTACGTCGTCATGTGATTTTGTAAACTGCCACAGATTTAGAAGTTAAGGATCCGTGTTTATTTCACATAATTTTTTGCCATTCCGTGAAACTGCCACAGAGTTTGAAGTGTCCGTGGAAGTATCACAGATTTCTGAGAGCAGATTAGTCAAATGCACCTATGGCATAGTGTCACGTATCCCTTTAGTGTAGATAGTAGAGACAGGAGCAAAGGAGTTGTACTAATGCAATAGCGTTTATTGTCAAACACTTACAGTGCCTTGCGAAAGTATTCGGCCCCCTTGAACTTTTCAACCTTTTTCCACATTTCAGGCTTTAAACATAAAGATATGAAACTGTAATTTTTTGTGAAGAATAAAAAAGTGGGACACAATCATGAAGTGGAACGAAATTTATTGGATATTTCAAGCCTTTTTAACAAATAAAGAACTGAAAAATTGGGCTAATTGGGCTTATTTAAGCTAATACTTTGTAGCGGCAACTTTTGCTGCGATTACAGCTGGAAGTCACTTGGGGTATGTCTCTATCAGTTTTGCACATCGAGAGACTGAAATTTTTGCCCATTCCTCCTTGCAAAACCGCTCGAGCTCAGTGAGGTTGGATGGAGAGCATTTGTGAACAGCAGTTTTCAGTTCTTTCCACAGATTCTTGGATGGATTCAGGTCTGGACTTGAACATTCCAACACCTGGATATGTTTATTTGTGAACCATTCCATTATAGATTTTGCTTTATGTTTTGGATCATTGTCTTGTTGGAAGACAAATCTCCATTCCAGTCTCAGGTCTTTTGCAGACTCCATCAGGTTTTCTTCCAGAATGGTCCTGTATTTGGCTCCATCCATCTTCCCATCAATTTTAGCCATCTTCCCTTTCCCTGCTGAAGAAAAGCAGGCCCAAATCATGATGCCGCCACCACCATGTTTGACAGTGGGGATGGTGTGTTCAGGGTGATGAGCTGTGTTGCTTTTAAGCCAAACATAACGTTTTGCATTGTTGCCAAAAAGTTTAATTTTGGTTTCATCTGACCAGAGCACCTTGTTCCACATGTTTGGTGTGTCTCCCAGGTGGCTTGTGGCAAACTTTAAACAACACTTTTTATGGATATCTTTCAGAAATGACTTTCTTCTTGCCACTCTTCCATAAAGGCCAGGATTGTGCAGTATACAACTGATTGTTGTCCTCTGGACAGACTCGCCCACCTAAGCTGTAGATCTCTGCAGTTCATCCAGAGTGATCATGGGCCTCATGGCTGCATCTCTGATCAGTCTTCTCCTTGTATGAGCTGAATGTTTAGAGGGACGGCCGGGTCTTGGTAGATTTGCAGTGGTCTGATACTCCTTCCATTTTAATATTATCGCTTGCACAGTGCTCCTTGGGATGTTTAAAGCTTGGGAAATCTTTCTGTATCTAAATCCGGCTTTAAACTTCTCCACAACATTATCTCGGACCTGCTTGGTGTGTTCCTTGTTCTTCATGATGCTCTCTGTGCTTTCAACGGACCTCTGAGACTATCACAGAGCAGGTGCATTTATACAGAGACTTGATTACACACAGGTGGATTCTATTTATCATCATTCGTTATTTAGGTCAACATTTGACCATTCAGAGATCCTCACTGAACTTCTGGAGAGAGTTTGCTGCACTGGAAGTAAAGGGGCTGAATAATTTTCCTCGCCCAATTCGTCAGTTTTTTATTTATTAAAGAAATTTGAAATATCCAATAAATTTTCTTCCACTTTATGATTGTGTCCCACTTGTTGTTGATTCTTCACAAAAAAATCACAGTTTCATATCTTTATGTTTGTAGCCTGAAATGTGGCAAAAGGTCGAAAAGTTCAAGTGGGCCAAATACTTTTGCAAGGCACTGTAGGATGTGGAGAGATTCTTCTATAGTTTGTAGAATATTGTTTGTGAAGATATTCTGCTAGAAGTTGAGGTGGAGCGTAGGGTCTGTGGTATGAGTTGTAGAAGGGCCTTGGTTTGAGTTGTAGAAGGGCCCTGATATGGGTTGTAGAAGGGCCCTGGTATGGGTTGAGATGTAGAAAGTGCAGTTATGGGGCACATGATGGGCTAATTCAAGCACTATCCATCTTTCTATCTACATTTTGCATTCACAGTAGATTGTCTCATTTGCCAGGTTCATAATCTGTCCGTGACTGTATTTTATTGTATGTAATTCTATAGATTATTTTCGATAGGCTTGATTGGTCCTTTTGAATATACTTTGATATCATTAAAATAAAAAAATCAGACTTAAAAATTATTTCCCTCTAAGCATTAAACTGGAACATTCTCATATAGAATGTACTGTACATCAGGATTATCAGCGGAAGAGTTACTTGTTAGCAGGTTTATGCTGATAAAATAGCCAAAAGTTAATACAGGGACATCACCCTGGTGCAACTTAGAGGGAAGTAGCTTACTCAAGGACACATCAACATTTGACTCCCTAACCACTGAGTCATCTGACGTCCAAGTTAGTGCTAGCTACCACCAGCTAATGCCAGTTAATGCAAATGAATACCGGCCACACTAGTTAACACAAGTTAAGGTTGTTAACCCCAGTTAATACTAGCTAACATCAGCTAAAGACTCTATGGCCACTATGCAACAGTTTTCAAGACCAAACAGGAATTTGGTTAAGGTAAATCATTAGTGCAGCCAGACTTTACACTACCTTTGGTATATACATACTGCAGTTTCAAGACCTCCAATGAGATATAGTAACAAGATTTTAATATTTATTTTTCTTTTATATATACAGGGAAGGCAAATGGAGACCACAGTCTCTTTTACAGTAGTGATTCAACAATATAAAACCAGCAGTGATAGAACTGAAACAGAATTTAAGTATAACATACAATGAACAGAGGTGTCAAAAGTATTCACATTCATTACTCAGGTAGAAGTATAGATACTAGGGTTTAAAAATACTTTTGTAGAAGTTGAAGTATGAACTCAAGCTTTTTACTCAATTAAAAAAGTAAAAGTACTGGTTTCAAAATTACTTAAAGTATAAAAGTAAAAGTAATGTATGGGGAAAAAATGCCATTAAGGACAAAAGCTTAGGCCGTGCCAGGGGCCTAATGTGCACTACCCCACTGCCACACAATTTTTTTTGTAAAAGCCATAATGACTATAATTTTATATTAAGATGTTTTTGTTGAAAGATTTGGGATGCACCTGTTTCAAATTAGACAGTGAGTTTTTGAAAGCCATTAGCTCCTGGTACTTGGGCGCGCAGAGCTTGCAGCGCATTCGAAAATAGTAGTTTTTGCATCCAACCATTTCGAAAGATGTGATTTGTGTCATGTGCAGGTTCGATGGATCGCGTACAAACCAATAGGGTGTTGGAATGGTATATGTTTATCTCCAGTAAAGTATAGATACCCAAAAGTAAGGTAACAAAGTATTGACCCCACTGACTATGATATTTTTAAATAAAAGCAGACTCTAAAAGAAACAATGTTAACAATAAAAAGTTAATGTAACTGACATTTAAATGTGGGTACAGGCACTAAAGCCCCTAGCTAAAGTTTGCTCTGTATATCATTCCCTGAGTGTGCATGCAGCCAACCCTGATTTCAAGCAATAGCGACCAGTGTTGGGGAATGTTACGTTAAAAAGTAAGTAGTTATTTTTCTCCAAAATGTAACTACATTGCGTTACTGCGTTACTCTTTATTGAATGTAACTAATTAAACAACTTTTTTTTGTTCTTTTTTTATATGTTTATTTATAGATATTTCAGAAAGTAAATGAACACGATATACACTACAATATATATGCATGTATATATAGATAATATGAATATATATTTTCATACCCCCACCCCACAAATGACCAGACAGACCTAGCACCATTCCACACCTTCTGCCCCACACCCAGACAAACAATACGCAAACATACATAGAAACATACAAATGCATACATACAATAATAGTAAATTATTCTTGGTGGGATAGTGACCTATGGATTATGGCAGATCTGAGGGAAGTATACTTAAACCATTAATTTGTTAAATAAAATTCTGCCATTTATCTAAGAATTTTGACTATGATCCCCTCACGGTATACCTAATCTTCTGAAGTTGTAAAAAAGACACAACATCACTTAGCCAACCAGAGCCTAAGGGGGGCTGACAAGATTTCACTGGAGCAATATTCTGCGTCTGGCTAATAATGAGGTAAAAGCAATGATATCAGAGTTTTTATAGCTTAATGAAAGAGAGTCCCCTGGGATTCCGAACACTGCAATCAGAGGGCATGGAGTCAAATCTATTTTAAGTACCTTGGATAGGGTATGAAATATGTCATTCCAGTAGTTGCTCAGTTTAGGGCACGAGAAAAACATGTGGTAGAGGTTACACAGGGAGGAATGATATCTGTCACACACATCATTCCCTGTAGAGTACATTATAGACAGTCTGTACTTAGAGTAATGAACTCTGTTGATCACCTTGAACTGAATAAGTCCAAGACGAGCGCAAGAAGTGGAGGTTACTCTGTCAGTTGCTCTATCCCAGAACTCCTTTGTAAGTTGAAGACCTTTTCGCGCTCCCAGGCAGATTTCGATTTGTTGGTGGAGTTTTCATCAAAGGACATAATCAGTAAATATATCTGAGAAATCTGTGATTTCTGTTGAGGTAAGAGGGTCAATAGTTTTTCCCATGGCTGGGTAGATGGTAGGGAAGGAAAACATACAAATTCGGAAGAAACAAAATGTCTCATCTGCAAATACCGAAAAAAATGGGATGCGAGCAAAGCATATTTGGCAACCAAGTGTGGAAAACTATCGAAAACTCAATTTTCAAAACGATCATGGAATGTTTAATACCCTTTCCTTTCCATAGAGAGAAGGCGTTGTCAACAACTGATGGAGTGAAAATATGGTTGTTATCTATAGGACCTATGATGGATATATGGGAAAACCCAAAATGATGTCGAAACTGGTACCAGATCTTAAGTGTAGATAGTACTACCGGCTACTATTGCCAGTGTAGCGAGAGGGAGTTTTTGGGAGAGCGGAACACAGTAAGGCTGGCAAAGATGAGCAGGTGCAAGACAGACCATCTAAATGGCACCAGGATGTGTCTGGAGTATGCAACCAGAATAACGGTTTCTGAAGTTAATTAAACTACCTTTAAAAGTTACTCTTTTAAAATGCTTTTTACATATGCTTTTTGGTGTTTCTATGTTTAGTATCATACAATATTCATTTGACCAAAGTCTAAATTTTTTAACCTTCCCAAGTATTTAAATGATTCGAGTCAAGTTTAATGGTAAGTTGATTAAGAAATAATTATTATTTACAGAAACAACCTGGGAGCAATTAGGGTTTAACACCAAGCATATCTGCAGACTCTGTTGATTTTCTCCTTGATTCCTTTAACTCAAAAGTTAAGAGTGCAATTGATGATATTGCTCCTGTGAAAGTCAGGAAGAAGGCAGACAGAAGGCACCATGGAGAAAATTTGAAGAGAAATTGCTGAAAATCTGAGCGAATGTGGCGGAAGACAAAACTTGAAGTCCATTATGACATCTATAAAAACACCCTTCATGCCTTCAATGTAGAACTAGGCAAAGCTAGACAGGACTTTTTCTCAAATATTATAAACAGCAACTTTAACAACACACGCACTCTTTTTGCTACTGTAGAGAGATTAACAAACCCCCCAAGTCACATTCCCAGTGAAATGCTCTCAGACAGTAAATGCAGTGAGTTTGCGTCTTTCTTCTCAGAGAAAATCAATAATATCAGAAAGGTGATCAGCACATCTTTGAGTTGCGCTGAGGTCAGACAGATCAGACCACAACCTCAGAAATTAGTCACTATGTCTGTTTTCTAAGCAATTAATGGTAACATTCTGGAAAAAAACAGTACAGCACCTTAAAACATCAACCTGCACCATTGACACACTTCCCACATCTTTTTTTAAAAGTGTGTTTAACTGTTTAGAAGCAGATCTCCTAGAATTGGTAAATTCCTCACTTCTTTCTGGGACTTTTCCAAAGTCCCTAAAAACTGCAGTTGTTAAGCCCCTCCTGAAAAAGAGCAATTTGGATCACACCGTACTGAGCAACTACAGACCAATCTCAAATCTCCCTT
>JACXGM010030759.1:0-13183 GCA_016801145.1 Umbra pygmaea
GTGTGTGTGTGTGTGTGTGTGTGTGTGTGTGTGTGTGTGTGTGTGTGTGTGTGTGTGTGCCAGGTGTTGGTGGCAAGAGTGTGAGAGTACGGTGGATTATATTACCAACATAATACCATTATAATGTGCTATACTCGCTTCAATGGCTGTACACTACTAGTGGTCAGTGGTCAGAGGCTATATATTGTTTTGTAGTTGGGGTCAGGGGCTATATACTGTTTTGTACATGTAGTTAGGGGTCAGAGTATATATTTATATATATTTAGCAAACAGGATATCTGGAGCCAATTTCTTCTGATTTTTTATTTTATTTTTATGTAATCAGGTAGGAAAATTTCTTAAAATTGCTATAAATTAGATTTAGGATGTAAGAAGTACAACCCAAATTCTGAGAAGTTGTCACAGTATGGAAAATGCAAAAAAAAAACATTATGTGATACTTTGTGAAGTTATTATTTTTTAACATATACAATAAATTAAAATCTGATGACTGCAACACACTCCAAAAGAGTTGGGACAATTCACTGTTTACCACTGTGTAACATCACCTTTTCTTTTAACAACACTGATTAAGCCTGTTTGCACTAAAGCCACCAGTTGGCTAAGTTTAGAAAGTGAAATGTTCCCCCATTCATCCATTATGCGCAAATTTGACTGCAGGCAGGCCATGCTACTGTAGCACCCACACTCTCTGTTTATGCAACCAAGCAATTGTAATCCGGGCAGAATATGGTTTGTTGATGTCCTGCTGGAAAATGCAGGGATGTCTGGAAATGACGACATCTGGATTGTAGCATATGTTGCTCAAAAATGTGTACATAAAGTTGAGATCAAAATTATTCAACCCCCATTGCAAATCAGGGTTAATTGTCAAAATGTACAGACTGTCAGTGGTTTGTAATGAACAAATCAAACAAAAGCAATTGAAATAGTTTAACACAATGAATGCTATAAGTGGTTTCCCCAAAATCCAACAGAAAATGCAACACATAATGACTTAACAATCCCCTCAACAGCATCCCTCAAAACAGCACAAATATGCAAAACAGGTATTGTCTCAAGCACACCTGATACAACCAATCAAGGGCTTCATTAGTTGAACCAGGAATGCTGGAGCTAGAACACAACATATACCGTAACTGGCTAAGGTTTTGTTGAGTGTCACCTTTGACTGCATGTTAGAGATCATTGCCCTTCACAAACAAAGAACAGAATACAAAAAGATAGCGATGGGACTGAATGTTCACAAAGACACCATTGGTAGCATAGTTTGCAAGTTCAAAGTTAAGGGACCAGTGGTTACGCTACCTGGACGAGGAAGGAAAAGGATATTAATGTCTGCATCCACATTTCTGATATGGCAGGTTGTGAAAAAACCCATGAGTGACACAAAAAACCTGTAGCAAGACTTGGTGGCAACAGGCCCTGAGGTTTTAGTGAGCACAGTAAGGCACATATTAAATGCAGAAGTTTTACATGCCAGAACTCCGAATCGTACACTTCTACTGACTTAAAAGCACAAGAAAAGTCGGCTCCAATACGCTCAAAATCATATTATGAAGCCACAGAGGTTTGGGATTCTGTTTTGTGGGGCAATGAAACAAAACTGGAACTTTTTCGGCAAAATGGATCAAAGGTATGTGTGGAGGAAGAAGAATGAAGCATACCCTGACCAAGGACACTGACCAAATTCAAGCATGGTGGTGGTTCAGTGATGCTCTGGGGCTGCTTTGCACAGGAAACCTGCAGCGTGTGGAAGACAAGATGGAGTCATTTACGTATCAGGAAATCCTGAGAGAAAATGACATGCTGGGAGAAGGTAATTGGACCTTCAGACATGTTCCCAAAACACACCTAAAAGTCCAGCAAGGCTTGGTTGCAGTAGAAGTTCTGGAAGATTATACAGTGGCCATCAGTCACCTTACTTGAACCCCATAGAAAATCTCTGGTGGGATTTGAAGAAGGCGGTTGCAGTACCCAAACCCATGAATATTACTGAACTGGAGGCCATTGCCAATGAGGAATGGGCTATAATTCCTCTGGAACACTGCCAGAGGCTCGTTTCTGGCTATGTATCTCCTTTTTCAGCAGGTCATAACAGCAGAAGGGTGCTCTAAAAAGTACAAATATGGTTGCCATGAAAGGGTTGAATATTTTTGAGACTTCAGTTGAATTTGGGGAAACCACTTGAAGCATTCATTGTGTTGAGCTATTTCAATTGTTTTTGTTTGATTTGTTCATTTGATCATTTGAAATAGGAAAGCAAAATAGAAGTACCTCCTCACAACGCATAGTTTCAAATTGTAGTCTTTTAGAAAGGAAAAAGTTTACACTTTCTACATGTATCAATATATAGGGACAATGTTGAAAGACATTCAATGACAGCTGTGACATTCCTGAAAATGACTTGTAGCACAATCTATATTTGAAATGGATGCTTTGCAAAGTGGAAGAACATGACTAAGTTTATTCTAGTCCTTCTGGCACACCCTCTGGCCAAGTATGTATGAAACAAATTGTATTGTTCTAGAAATATCTGTAACATGATACAAACCACTTTAGGATCCTTTATGTTTGAAGTTTATCTTTAATGTAGGACTATACAATCCAAAGATTGGTACATTATCCATATATTTGCTGGGATACAGACTTCATTTCAGAAAAGCTTTTAAAAATGACCTGCAAAGCATCTGTTGGTTTCTTTACTTCGTTTATCATATTCTGAGGCTAAGCTATCTCTTTTGTCATTGAAAGAAAATAAATTGCTGCTACATTTCTATATACACTCTTACATATCTGAAGACTGGAGACATTTAAACCCAGGTACAGTAAATCACTTATTTATTTGAAAAGCCAGCAGTCGAAGGTTCTCAGTGAGGAAAGGTACTTCTTAAATGTAGGCTACTGTGTACAGATTCATTATGTCGTAGTTATTTGCAAACAGCCACAATTTCTTTTGATGTTAAATTAAAATTTTATTTTTAATATCAACCTTTTTTTTTTGAGGCTTTGAAAGCATAATTGTCTCTTCAGTTTAAGCTAATTTCTCAGTACTCACAGGTAATAGTGGACTAAGTGATTTATCCGCGTAACCAGATCGGATTGGCTTATAATTACCAACATTACATTTGTAAAGCACAGCAAATGGCTTGGTCTGGTATTCCCTAAGTCACATCACCTTCTTTTAGCTTCTTGCTGATTGTCAATTGTCTGGCCTCATCTTACACCTGTAATCTCTGGGATAGAGGAGACTGATGTGTTGAAGATTAATACTATCAGAATGCTTGAAGACTTGAACTTATTTCCAATCCTCAGGTCAAAAGTTACCAATGCAACAGTGAAATGGAAGGGTATTGGATAGCAGTTGAAGACATTTTAGTGCAATAATATCAAAGTCAAAGTCAAAGTTGTTTATTTATCATATGCATCGAATAACATACATCATCCTATGCAGAGACATTCTTTTGACATGGCACGGCGATTCTATGCAGTGGGCTTAAAAACAAGAATTACAACAATATAAGAATTTTAAAATAATAATGACAGAAGTAATAATAATAATAAAATGCTATGTACTGAGCAGTGGTCTGGAAAATGTACAACAGTAGAAGTAGTAAATGTTATAGAATTGGCATGGAAAATTGTGTTTAAAGGTGCATTTGAATTCTGCTACATTAGATGTAGAGAGCATAAAGTGACCAGAGAGTGTTAGTGCTCAACAGACGATTTGCGATCAGTGTCTGTGTTCCATGTTGAGCAGCCGAATGGCCTGTGGGAAGAAACTGTTTTTAAGTCTGGTGGTCCGTGCCTTGATGCTCCGGTAAAGTCTACTAGACGGCAGTAGTGAGAAAAGTTCACGGCCTGGGTGGCTGTGGTCTTTGAGGATGTTCTTTGTTTTCCTAAAGCATCGCTTATGGTAGATGCCTTGCACGGAGGGGAGGCAGCAGCCAATGATGCGCTCCGCTGACTTTACCACCCTCTGAAGGGCCTTACGATCAGCAGCAGAGCACCTGCCGTACCAGGCTGTAATATTTGATATTTAGGCTAATATAACACACAAATATAGGTAAGACTATGCAATGTCTAGAGCAAAGCATTTTTTTAATGATATAATATATAAATGAAGATAAAACAAATGAATAGAAATGTAGCCAAGCAATAAAGAATAATTTAATTGACTGCATTTATTAGCTGGATAGGCTTCTTAACACAGACAGGGGGCACTGTCCTGTCCAGACAGACAGGATGGTCGTCTGTCTGCCCTTTAAAAGACAACAAAGAGTTTTGGCCCGCACTGGACTATCTTGTGTCACCATTATAACAGCATGGTCAACATGGGCTGGCTTTACGAAATTGGAGGGACGGTATTTGATGTGTTGTAACTTCAGAGTTAGAAGACACAGAGAGAGACAGGCAGACTGAGAAAGACAGGAAGAAGGAGAGACAGAGAGACCGTCAGAACAGTGTTAAAAGACAGTAAGCAATTTGATTTTTATCCTTTTATGAAATCTGAATGATATCGAAGTTGTTGACCAATCACATCACTGTGATTTTAGCTTCCAGCCTCAGACCAAAACAAAATGCGATTAAAACCACCTCCCTGATCCCACATGTGACAGAACAGCTGTTTGTGTGTTGACATGGTTGAGTACAGCACAGATTTCTGGGAAATTAAATATATAACATTTCCTGCAGATATTTGACTTGATTTACACCAAGTGATTTGAAATATTAAGCTGAATGAAAGACCAGGAGGATAGTCTTTGGTAATTCATGTATGGAAGTAAACTATTTATTATTTATTGGAAAATGCTATTTATTGGAAAAGTGAAGATCTTTATTCGAATAAAGTTGCCATCTTATTGACACACTAAACAGTAAGCACTGAACCATTTATAAATTTTGCAGCGCTGCATACCACAACTGTTTTTAATGAAGTATGTGTAGTCTACAGTAGGTTTAGTAGTGTAGTGTAAGTGTAATTACTTTGTAGTGGTAAAGAACTTGCAAAGAAGGAAAATTAAAGAGGGCATTTAATTCTGGCTGCAACATGAGGCTACCTATCAGAAGGGAACGCTGCAGCAATATCAGACACATAATTAAATGTCAGATCCCTTTTCACCTCTGTGCACATTAACCTTAGGCATTCAATATGTCAGACAAACTAACCTTTTCATAGTGTAGCTACATCTTTAGAAATGTTTACCCCACACTTCACTAAAAGGTGCCCCACCAATGTCCAATGTTTAGGTGAGACTCAGTCATTTAACGTAAATGCAAAGCTCACTCACATGAATGGCCTTATGAAAACATGGTCGGTTACCGCTTGTCTGACCGTGAACTTTAGTTATGCCTGCATGCATGTTGACACCCGTGTGTATTGGGTGTCTGTTGCAGAGTGTCGTTCGTACAGCTGTGTATCAACTGTCATTAGGTTTCTTTCATTAGTTACAAATGCAGCATGTTTATAGTTACTCTATAAGTTGTTATTTAAACTTTTTTGATGTATTATAAACCATGTATAAGCTGTTAGAACACATTGGTCAAAAAGTGTGATAAAGGATCAGTGTTTGCGAAATAGTGAGCCAATTTTTACATCCAGTTTTAATTGCATTTGCAAATTCTTAACAATTATGTACCTCATGATAAATGTTTGCACACTTGAATAGTGGAGTTTGTTATTTTTTTACCTTCCATTAGATCAATTCAGCACTGACTGGAGATACATTTTTGCTCATTATTTCCAAACACAGCTCTATTTATACCAATGATTTTAATAGTTTATAAAGGCTTTGCAAATTAAAAGGTTCTATAAACCCTTTACCTTCCCTTTCCTCTTAAAATTAGTTTTACGTGTTTGATTAGTGTAATTTTCCTAATTATTTATCCAATAATATAGTGAGACAACTGACAATCCAAAAATTAATACTGGTTTAATGTTTTCTTTTTTGTTTTTTGCAGTTTTTGGTAGTCTGTTTGTGCTTTGATATATTTGAGTGTTTTATCATATATATTTTTAAAAAATCATCACCGCAACAGGCGCTGTTTCGGTTTAATTCACTAATGCATTTAAATCACACAATTCGTAGACCTCAAACCCCTCAACTAAGGCCTCTTCTTCTAGATGACTGAACACAAATGGAGTCATATGATGTGGTAATTTGATTAGGAAGTGCTCCGAGTAAGCACTATCATAATTATTTTAGGAACTCAGGGTGGGTGATCATCGTATATCTTACAAATAGTGTTTAATCACGTGGACACAGAGTGCATCCTATCTCTGACCTTGCCCAAGGATGCCCAGTGTTCTTGAGGCTTTTAGCCTTCCAATCAATACTCAGCCATTTTACCTTGACACAGGCTTCATGTAGCACAGTAGCACGGCTAGTATCTCCAATGAAGAAGATTTCACCTCACAGATACCAAAGAAATCAGCGTAGGAGAATCACTGCCATTTACAACCGCTACTGGGCCCTGGAGGGAGATGAGATGTGAAGAAGTTAAAGGTTAAAGCCATCGACCAAAGCATTCTGGAAATGTGAGCTATACACAGGAAGTCTTGATGCAGCTGTGTCTCCTCATTAAATTGTAGTCTTGTGGCCCCAGGAAATAAAGGTCTCACATTGTGTTTAATGTTCCTTTTTTCCCGTCTCAGGGTTGCACACATTCACAGCAGTTATTTCACATGGTTCCTACTGATATCTGGAGCTGTCAGAGACTATGTGGTGAAGCAGATTTTGCCACAGAGCTTTTCAGTCATGTATGGCATCACCAGGTACATTTTGAATTACTTTATTAAAATACATGAAAACAAATATTAAAATGAAGGCCAACATATTGGTTTCTAGATCACTTTCTGCACAATGTCTCTGTTCTTAACGTTACTGGGCTGCTGTATTCTGTGTATTGACCAATCAAATTCATAGTTACATGGCAGGCCAAATGCACAGATGTTAAAGTGCGCTCAGTTGATATATTCATCATTTAGTAAATGTTCACCAACAAACCCAAGCAAAAAAACGTCTCAATAGTTAAAATACCAGTTAAAGTGCTGGTAAAATATGCAGGTGGCTGGTAGATTTGCTTCCCTCACCAGCCTAAAAAACTAAAGTAATCTATTGAGTGGCTGGTAACATTTTAACATTTACTAGCCGTTTTGCTGGTGGATGAAAATTTTACTTCGAACCCTGGTTGTAATGCATGGAAATTAGATTATGTACACCGCATTCCAAATTATTATACAAATTGGAATTGTCATAAACAGTAAGTATTTTGTTTTTCAATCAAACTCATGGATGCTACTGTGTCTCCTGGGTCTTTGGATCACGGAACTCAATCTCAGACACCTGTGATAATTAGTTTGCCAGGTGAGCCCAATTAAAGGAAAATTCCTTAAGAAGGATGTTCCACATTATTAAGCAGGACATAGGTTTCAAGCAATATGGGAAAGAAAAAAGATCTCTCTGCTGCGGAAAAGCATCAAATAGTGCAATGCCTTGGACAAGGTATGAAACCATTATATATTTTACGAAAACTTGAGCGTGATCATCGTACTGTGAAGAGATTTGTGGCTGATTCAGAGCACAGAAGGGTTTGAGCAGATAAAGGCATAATGAAGAAGGTTACTGCCAGACAAATTCATTGGATTAAGAGAGCAGCTGCTAAAATGCCATTACAAAGCAGCAAACAGGTATTTGAAGCTGCTAGTGCCTCTGGAGTCACGTGAACCTCAAGGTGTAGGATCCTCCAGAGGCTTGGAGTTTTGTATAAACCTACTATTCAGCCACCCCTAACCAATGCTCACAAGCAGAAACGGTTGCAGTGGGCCACAACTGTCTTGTTTAGTGATGAGTGCTGTGCAACCCTGGATAGTCCAGATGGGTGGAGTAGTGGGTGGTTGGTGGATGGCCACCATGTCCCAATAAGGCTGCGACATCAGCAAGGAGGTGGGGGAGTCATGTTTTGAGCTGGAATCATGGGGAGAGAGCTGGTAGGCCCCTTTAGGGTCCCTGAAGGTTTGAAAATGACACCTACAAGAAGAACCGTTCCTTCCATAGCAAAATCATCTTCATGCATGACAATGCACCATCTCATGCTGCAAAGAATACCTCTGTGTCATTGGCTGCTATGAGCATAAAAGGAGAGAAACTCATGGTGTGGCCCCTATCCTCCCCTGACCTCAACCCTATTGAGTACCTTTGGAGCATTCTCAGCAATAGATCTACGAGGGTGGGAGGAAGTGCACATCAAAACAGCAGCTCCGGGTGGCTATTCTGACATCTTGTTAAGAAATTCAAGCAGAAACTCTCCATAAACTCACAAGTTCAATGGATGTAAGACTTGTGAAGGTGATATCAAAGAAGGGGTCCTATGTTAAACTTGCCCTGTTAGGATGTGTTTGATTGAAATAGCTTTTTATTTCAGTAAATATAACCTCCTAATGCTGCAAATTCAACAAATGACAATTTTCAGTTCTCTACACCCTATACAATGTTTTGAAACTCAACTGTGGTGCATAATAATTTGGAACAGTGCATTTAGAGTTTTATATTTTTGAAATAAATACAGTTTTCATTGGGTGGTTTGTTCAATGAAATTCGACTAATACCCTAATGGTTGGTGACTTAAAAATTGTATTGACTGTCATTTGCATCGACTATTTAGGAAAATCAATGAAAAAATTATTTGCATAATAATTTGGAATGCGGTGTATGAATAAGTTACAATTGTTTGAGAAAATCTCAAGAAATGTGTATTGCAGGGAAATGTTTCATGTTTACCTCAATGGCTGGTCCCGTTTCTGAGAGAAGTGCTCACGTACCCAGCTCGAAATGACTCAAAGGACATTCCATGACACATTCACAAACGCGCGATTGCCGTCACGAGACATGAGAATGTATATAGAACCAGTATGTAAATTATTTTGTCTCGTCTCAAGCTTTTCTCCAGAGGTCTAGTATATGTGACTGAAAATTCTCATAATGTAAATGCACCCTTACAGTCTTGCCTACTAGTCATTCTTCCTCTGGCCAGTATGTTAGTAAAAATATATGGATAAACTTCACTTTATATTGTCGCTTGGGCTGAATTGTCTAGACATTTTCAATCTAAAATCTTGAGTTGAAATGGTTCAATTCAGACAACAGCTTATATGAATTTAGAATGAGTCCTACAGATGGTCTCACAATCAACCTCAGCCCTGTGTGTCTCACCATAAAGTAATTTTGTTTTCTCTGGGCTTATGTATAGAAAACCCTCTGGTTAGTCTTTTAAACTCTTAGTTTGACATGACTTCCATCCTGGTTAAGGCCTCTGATGATGTCCCTAGGGCATTTGATGTAGCAAGCAGATGAACTAAAGGAGAGAAGGATGTGTTTCTATTCACCTCTTGTGTAAACTAATATCGCATAGCGCACCAACCAAAAGAATTAGAGTACACTGATGCGATCATTACTCAATGGGAAATCATCAAGGACTTCAATCAGGTTTTCAACATGTTCCATGTCAAGGACCCTCAAATATGTTTGTCCCTTAGCCAAGGAGACCGAAATGTTGTTATTTACAGTATACCTTCACTAGGGATTCATAAACTAGTAAGAATAATATAATTTATTGACACGATGTGGAACATCCTCCCATAAAAGTATGCAACAAACTGCATTTATTCCTCGCACTCATTTAGAAATGTAGTTATTGCATTTTTAAGAAAGGAATACTAAACTCTGTTTTTACTGCAGCGTCACACGTTAATTGAAACTGCAGGAAACTGATGAAACGTTCAACCTCTCTCACAAAACCTGATCATAATTAAAAGCACTGGATAACTAAAAGAGCATTGTCAGTGGGGGGTGTATTGATCAAATTACCTGACCTGTGTTCTGCAGGTAGGCCTTTAAGAATATTTGATTTAGTGAAAAGTCACCAAGTGAAAAGGCTGCTTTTTTTCCCTTAGTCCAATTTTTCCACAGACCCTCCGGCAGTTCATTGTGCACCCCAGTAATAAACCCCGTCATGCTGCCTTTGTGTGAATGTAAAAAAAAAGCTGGTAGGAAATGCTACTATATTCCCACACCACGGGCCACTGATGTGGCACTATCCAAGCATTTCAAATTCTAGCCTGACAACAAAAATGTCCTTGATTTTTAATTGGGGAGAGAATCTTCCTATGGTTTTAACAACATGGCCTCACAATATGACTAACATCAAACAATAGCCATTCATAGCTCAATTCAAGCTCATTAACCACGGGAGACAACGCTGTGTGCTGTGTGGTGAATGGAATGGTATGCATTTTGAATTTAA
Source organism: Umbra pygmaea (assembly GCA_016801145.1). NCBI lineage: Eukaryota > Metazoa > Chordata > Actinopteri > Esociformes > Umbridae > Umbra > Umbra pygmaea. Next base: position 10,303 of record JACXGM010030759.1, read on the forward strand.
ATAGCTAACTGACTCAAACATACAAGACAGCATAGCAACACTCGAGCATCAGGCCTAATGAATGCAGTCTAGTCTTTCCACAGGCCACCAGTATTACCCACGGCAAACTGTCCAAACAATTTTTGTTGAGTAGAATTTTCTTAGAACGATCCATAATGTTTGGTCTTACAGGCTAACTATGTGTTCTCTTTCATGTTCTCTTTCTCGGGCTTCGCCTGGTGTCCATCCGTGGTCATGTGCCTTCACCCACCTCTGATTAAACCAATGACAGGTAAGGAAACATAGACTGTCAACAAAGACTAGCTGCATGTTTCTATGGAGTTTCACACTCGACAAATCACAGGCTTATTTCCACTGTATTTATACACAGCGGGTTTCAATTAGTACTAATGACTCATAAGCTATCATCACATTTCCTGTTGGGAGATTTGAGCATTCTCAAAGACAGATTATACACCAAGCTATTTCACTGATGAAAAAATAATTGCAGTTGCCAACCAACCACCTGCTTGATATCTAAATTGAGACCCAGGGAGATTTTTAAATCTCTCCTATGGTATTGACAATATATTATGTATTCTGTATGTGCTCCTCTGGATTACAAGTAATTGGTGAAGTTATTGAATTGACCTTGCTGGCAAACATTCTTTTACCCTACATTACAGCTCTACTTTGTAAGGAGGACAACGTGTACCCTGACCACAATGTCCCTAGTTCTCCTTTATTGTATCTGACCAGCACCTGAGCCAGTGTGTGATTTCATTTATGTTTTGGAAGATAGCAGACACACTTGTATGGAGCGAATAGGTTTATGTGCCTTGCTCAAGGGGAGAATGACAGATTTAGTTTTTTGTAGGCTCTGGGATTAGAACCTGGGAGCTTTAAGGCCCATTGCTCTTAACTACTGTACTAGGCTGTACTCTTAACTACTGTACTAGGCTGTACTCTTAACTACTGTACTAGGCTGTACTCTTAACTACTGTACTATCTGATCATGTCGAAGTAGGAGCTCTGGTTCAGAGCTCTAAAGTGTAGAGCAGGCATCTCCAACCCTGGTCCAGGAGAGCTACTGTCCCGATTGTTTTCACTCCATTCCTAATCTAGAACAACTGAATTAGCTGGTTGATAAATGAATCCTGAAGACCTACAAGATGTTAGCTCTCTTGTACCAGGGTTTGAGAATGGTTACACCATTCTGCCATGTTTTACATTTACTTTAAACTACCTATAGTCCCAGGTTCAATGTCCACACATTCATACTGTTCTTCAACCTCCCTTTATTATTCCTTCCCAACTGTACAAATTAAAGGGAAAACTACAAAACCAATAGTCATTTAAAAAGGATTTCTGATGTGTTCATTATAACCTTAAAGGCAAAATCCGTTGAAGACGAGCTCTCACACTTATGAGTCATTACCTTGACTAGTAACTTGCCTGGCCCTTATTCCTTTTCTACACTCTGGCGATTCACCGTGATTATCATCATTTGCACATGGACTGTGTTTGCCCTCTTGTGGTCGCATCATAGGTGTTTGCATCATTCTTTATGAAAGGACTTTCATTCTCTTTGAAACAACTGTTTATTGATTGTCTTCTGAGTTTTCCTAACAAATCAATGCTCTTTCATTTACAGATGAACAGCCAGACAGAATACTATGAATCCACCATTTTCTTAATCTCTGTAGGCATATTTATCAGCTCCTATTACAGATACTAATTAAAATACCTACAGTATGTTATCAGCAAGATATACCTCGGACAATTGCATTGATATGGTAAAGCATCAGAGCCCTCAAATGGTTGCATAAAATAAGGTTGTGGGCGGTATTGAAACTATTTAAAGGGGGAAATCAAACCGATTGTAAATCATAAACTTCTGGGCTGTAAAAATGTATTGATAAAAATGATATCACCTACTACATTACTACTACATTACTACTACATTACTACTACATTACTAAAGCTAATTATCGATTTGGTGTATGCGTTGTGAAAAGAGTTGTGCATTAACCTAACGTTAGCAGTTGGACCACTAAACCAGTGGGCTACTTGGAGATTGTTTACAGTCAAGTGGTGCATTGTATAGTCAAAAAATGCATTTGTGGATAATTTTCTAACACTATATACAGTAGCATACTAATTTATTGGAAAGATATGAAGGAAGCAAAAAACTTGTTTGTGTTGTAAGGACCTTGTCACTGCAATATTAAAAATTCTAATTGATGTCACAACTTAACATGACAATGTTGTGCTGCTATTTTTATCCCATACATTAGTACATCACATTCTTCTGAGCCCTCTGAGGAACATCTGTGTCTCTGAGCAGTCTTTGGCCTGGTTTGCTAATTACCTTTCTCACAATTCAGTACATAATCAGAAAATGTGCAATCCTAGCACATATCAGTCACACAGGTATACCCCAAGGCTTGGTCCTCAGCTCCACACTCAGTTTACACGGACAATGGAAGCAGGACAGTAGAAAGCCTGATTGTACATGCAGATGATACTATGTTGTTTTTATGCCAGTTTTAGGTTGCTCATTACATAGTACTGTGATGTTATGAGGTCATTCATTATGTAGTATTGTGATGTTATGAGGTATCTCTTCATGTAGTATGGTGATGTAATGAGGTCTATATTCATTTCATATTGTGGTGTTATGAGGTCTCTCTTCATGTCGTATTGTGATATTATGAGGTCTCTCTTCATGTCGTATTGTGGTGTTATGAGGTCACTTCATGTAGTATTGTGATGTTATTAGGTCTCTTCATGTAGTATTGTGATGTTATGAGGTATCTCTTCACGTAGTATGATGTTATGAGGTCTCTCTTCATGTCGTATTGTGATGTTATGAGGTCTCTCTTCATGTAGTATTGTGATG
>JACXGM010030760.1:0-13183 GCA_016801145.1 Umbra pygmaea
TGTGTGTGTGTGTGTGTGTGTGTGTGTGTGTGTGTGTGTGTGTGTGTGTGTGTGTGTGTGTGTGTGTGTGTGTGTGTGTGTGTGTGTGTGTGTGTGTGTTTGCGTTGGCCCAGCGTGTGTGAACGTTTCTTCACCAAGACAATGGGTGTTAAAAACCCCAGCCCGGGTGTGAACGTTCCCGGTATTGTTTCTGTGAGCTTTTCCTCTATAGCCCTCTGTATGTAAACAGGACAGAGAGGCAGAGATAAGACTATAACAGTCCTACCATAACACTCCTACCACAGCCTTCAAGCCTATAAGACCAAAACCAAACAGTCATATATACACACTCACCACTCCCAAAATAACCAACCGGTTAGAGATGAGATAAAGGAAATGGTCAAGGCAACACCTGATTTTGGAAAATTGTCCTTATGACAGGTAACGCCATTCCATTTCCAGGAAATGTTTTTATCAATACTGGCTGGTATAACAACTGATAGATACAACAGTTAGGGCACATGGCACCCCATGGCAAAATAAATCACTGTGATTTATTACACTGTAAAAATGAACATGTAACAGACACAAGTGATGACTGAAATAATTTTGACAAATGTTATATTATGTTTAAGGCTAAGGTAAGTGACTTTATTAACTCCAGTCTACACTGGGAGCATGAGAAGAACGACAAAACAATTGAGGAACTCATTTCTCTCTCTCTCTCTTCTAGAGGCGTATTAGTAGTCATTAGTGACCCAAAGAGTCCCGACACATCAAAAGGGCCATTGTTCCTCAGAACATTGAATATCTCCCCACGACAGAATGAGACCAGAGAGACAGATGAGAGAGGCCCAGCGAGCAAGATAAATGATGGAGGGATGAGGCCCTGTCAGGGATGGGAGAAAGAGAGAGAAGAGAGAAAGTCTGATGTTTAGGAAACACATAAACACACACTTTATATCCACATGTTCACCAACACTGGCCAAGAGTAAACTGTTTGTGGAGGAACGACTCACACCAACACACACACGCAGCACGGACACTCACACCAACACACACACGCAGCACGGACACTCACACCAACACACACACGCACCACGGACACTCACACCAACACACACACGCACCACGGACACCCACACCAACACACACACGCAGCACGGACACTCACACCAACACACACACGCACCACGGACACTCCAAAAACACAAGAAGCAAGAGAGGAGCAGTGGACAGTCTAAGTGTGTCCTCATCATCATTCACACACACTCAATCACTGACCTGCTGCCTACAGCAAGCACCGGGGACCGCATGGCAAGTTCACAGCTGCTAACTCACACACAGACACACACACACACACACAAACTCTCTATCCGCACAGCCAGTCCTGTGTTAGTCTGACATCTCTAATGACAGCCCTGAGGCTTTACAAACCCTGAGAGTGTATCATTATCATCTAGCTATACCACCAGTGGCTTTCCACACCAGCTGTGATCAGCAGTTAGCTCTATGAAATGTGTGTGTGTCTGTGTGTGTCAGAGTCTGATATTTTGTCACTTTACCCCATAGCCAGAGACCAGGTGGCTGTTTAAGGAACACATGAGCCTGGGAACAACTACGTCACTATTTTACAAATGTATTCACCTCAATGGACCAGAAAAAACTGTAATTAAATGTTCAGCTTCTCTTTAAACAATACGAATTTCAGCTATCACTAAGTCAAGATTAGTAAACGTTGGTAAATGTGATATAGCAAATGGCATGCTAACACGTCCTATCAGTTATTAGCTAGCAGAGGTTAAAGTTAGCTGATGTTTATAATAGCTGTTCAATGTGATAATGTATGATTCATGGATATCCATTTCTCATTGACCACAGACTACTTTCACAAACACCCACATGCATACATATAGACACACGAACCTGAAAGTCCCGGTGCCCTAGATGTACAGTACGTTGGTGAAGTTGACATGCTAGGATCTAAGTCTAAGCAGTAAGACTGAAGCAAATGCCTCAAGCACTAAGTCACCTATGAGAAAACACAGGGAACTATAGCGCCCTCATAGAGCCACGCTCTAGAAACAACACATTACTACAATTGCTCCCTGATGTCTTTCTTGGTTGTCCTTGAATTGGAATAACATACTATAATATAACTATATAATATTATAACGCTTGAGGATAAACAGGTTTATGCTAGTATTATAATAGAAATACACCTATCCACTATAAACACTATATTCACATGTATTACCTGTATCCAATGTATGTTATGTGAAGACTATAGATTAGGGTTATACTATATTATTCACCCTAATGTAAAACCTGTAAATGAATGAGTCATGACTGGGTATAAATTTGAGGATAATCCATAGAGACACTCAGTACGAGACATGAGATGAAATACGTGGATGCAGAGACAAAATGTAATCACTAAATGACAGTAGATTATACTTTCAAATTACACACCATCATAGATGATGCATGTAAACGTTTGTGAAATATACACACGTAGAAACTAGTAGTTTGCAATACTAGTGACGACCGCTTCGACTGTCTGTCTGTCAGTCGGTGTTTGTATTGTGGAATGTAGCTACAGTACCTTTCTTTAATCACAACTAGGATGGGTTTACACAAGATGAAAAGCAATACACATAACAATTAACCCGAAATCTTTGGCGTGATAGTTTGTGTGTGTGTGTGTGTGTGTGTGTGTGTGCGTGTTCACAGTTGCCATAGCAGCCACCTATGTTTATGTCAGCCTTCCATTCAACAGGCGCCTGGTTAACACTAACTCTTCCAGCCAGCCTGTAAACACAACACACACTTTACAGCCCATTACTACCACAGAACCAACACATTCCTCCCTCTGGTCTACAGGGTGCAACTCTCTTGACTAAAGAAGGGGTGAGGGAGCATTTCTGGGGGTGGATGGGGTGCTTGGCAAGCGGATGGTATTACGTTTCACAGCAAAGTGAGCCACACCTACTACGTCCGACCGAAGCTTCCATTCCACTACCCACCATTTCTTGATTGCCTTCCCCACACGCACGCACACACATGCACACACACACACACACACACACACACACACACACACACACACACACACACACACACACACTATGCCAGATGTCACTTCAAGAGAGTTTGGTACTTAGGAGGAATGCCAAAAATTCTGGAAAATTGTTCAAGTAGGTCAGTCAGAGAGCAGTGTGTGTGGCTGGGTGTAAGTAGCTGGAGGTGGACTGGAGAGTTCATGTAAGGCATGTGACTTAATGGTTTATTACAGCCAGTAGGTGAAGCGGCTGTAATTTAATGCCATGCAATGTATACTGTTGCTAACAGGAGACGGGGCTAATGCTACTGGAAGTTGGACACTATAGGGATACTCTCTGGGATACTTCCCCTGGGATACGAACTCACTGGCTTTCCCTGGAGATTGACATCAGTGCACATTAAAAACACACATTGCATGTTTTGTTAATGGCAATAATGTAACAGGCCTGATCTCATTCGACTGCATTACTAAATGAATGGGAGTGGTTCCACCACTCAGTTGATACGATTGGTTGTTACAGAGATATTTACTTAGCATTGACTTTCACAGGTTGTTGCTTTCTGTGCAGCGGCCAACAGGATTAGGATCCAAACTGAAGAGAACGGACGGGGGGAAATGGAATTTAGATTCTGAGAAAGACGCCAACCTTGAATAGCTTTTTAGCGCTAGTCCAAACATGAACACACAGACTTACACACAAACACACACACACACACAGTTCCAGTCCTATTGTGTGTCTGTAAAGAAGTCTGAGTTAAACGGTCTGTTTTTAGAAGTTCTGTTTCCTCAGAGCACATTGTTTCTGTGACAAAAAATGCTTCTAACCAACATCCGGTGTATCGCACTGTCAAACAGCCCCAGGACTCTGCGTGTGTACGTTTATCCTGGCGTGCGACGGAGTGTATTTGTAATGTTTGAGCTGCTCCTCAATACTAAACAGACAATGCTCTACAACTGTCTACAGTAAAAACTGTCTGCCTATACAGTAAGCCAGTCTGTATCTAGACGTAACTGTCTGCGTCAATCTATCTCTAGACTTCATTTTGCTGTGACAGTGAAGAAGCAGGTTTATTTTTCATTTAAAAAAAGATGGAAGACACTTGTACATCCATTTGTTGTTGTTGCAGATGTTTGAGCTGAATGTAAACTCAAGAATAAAAAATAGTAACAATTGTGCTCCGCTGTTAGTTCTCCATTTGTGGGAATAAATACCCTGGGAGCTGAGGTGAGCATGCATTTTCTTTATTGCGTTGATTTGCGTTTCATATCTCAGATTGATTTTAAAGGAATGAGAGGTTCTACAGACTAGACTTGGTTTCCTCAGGACCCATCTTGTTTTGGGCCACTAGTTTGAGCCCTGAGGTTGTCTTGCATCACCATCTGAGGCACAGACACACACACGCACGCGCACACACAAACACACACACACACAGAGCACATTCACAATCACACATTCTTCAAGTCCTTTGCAAAAGTTCCCATTCCACCCTCGACCTTTCATCCCCTCAGATTGCCCCCCTCTATCTTCTCTCTTCTTTCACTAGACCCCCCCCCACATTAGTCATTCACCCCCATGCCCAAACAGGCTAGCGAATCGAAAACAGACAGCTTGTCCATGCTTAGCATCACAAAGACAGTTTAGAAAGAGAGACAGACGGAGAGTGGTGTGTCTGTGTGCGCGTCTTTGTGCAAGTGTGCGTGTTTCACTATCCAATCTGCTTGTGTCTATAACGTGGAGGAAGTTGGTTTGTTGAGGAAATGTAATCCATATGGATTCAAAGACTGTCAAAACTGTTTATTTGGAACGGTGGATATCTGTGTCTGAGGTTATATGCCCCAGATGAAACCATTAAGACAGTGTCTGATTTTTTATATAATGGAAAACAAAAGGAAAATAAACCCATTGATGTCTGGCGCAAATGTTTCTATACTCAGTTAAATAGTGTTATGTAAAGGCAGAGTGCTATTACATGCCAGCTGTTATGGTAGTTATATGAAGACACAGTTTTATAACAGATCCGATGTTATGGAAGTTATATGAAGACACTGTGCTATAACAGATCAGATGTTATGGAAGTTATATGAAGACACAGTGTTATAACTGATCAGATGTTATGGTAGTTATATGAAGACACTGTGCTATAACAGATCAGATGTTATGGAAGTTATATGAAGAGACAGTGTTATAACTGATCAGATGTTATGGTAGTTATATGAAGAAACAATGTTGTAACAGATCAGATGCTATGGAAGTTAAATGAATACACAGTGTTGTAACAGATCAGATGTTATGAAAGTAATATGAAGAAACTGTGCTATAACAGATCAGATGTTATGGTAGTTATATGAAGACACAGTTTTATAACAGATCCGATGTTATGGAAGTTATATGAAGACACTGTGCTATAACAGATCAGATGTTATGGAAGTTATATGAAGAGACATTGTTATAACTGATCAGATGTTATGGTAGTTATATGAAGAAACAATGTTGTAACAGATCAGATGCTATGGAAGTTATATGAAGACACAGTATTATAACAGATCAGATATTATGGAAGTTATATGAAGACACTGTGCTGTAACAGGTCAGATGTTATGGAAGTTATATGAAGACACTCTGCTGTAACAGATCAGATGTTATGGAAGTTATATGAAGACACTGTGCTATAACAGATCAGATGTTATGGTAGTTATATGAATACACTGAGTTATAACAGATCAGATGCTATGGTAGTTATATGAAGACTGTGCTGTAACAGATCAGATGTTATGGAAGTTATTTGAAGACACTGTGGTATAACATATCAGATGGCATGGAAGTTATATGAAGACACTGTGCTATAACAGATCAGATGTTATTAAAGTTATATGAAGACACTGTGCTATAACAGATCAGATGTTATGGAAGTTAGGAAACTGTGGTATTAAATAAGATGTTATGGAAGTTATATGAAGACACTATGCTATAACAGATCAGATGTTATGGTAGTTATATGAAGACATTGTGCTATATCAGATCAGATGTTATGGTAGTTATATGAAGACACTGTGCTATATCAGATCAGATGTTATGGTAGTTATATGAAGACACTGAGCTATAACAGATCAGATGTTATGAAAGTTATATGAAGACATTGTGCTGTGACAGATCAGATGTTATCTCTCGGAGCACATAGCAGAACTTTGTAGAAGCATTGTCACTGCCTCACAACACATGTTTGAGCAATTACTCCACGCGTTCACCCCGACGAAGAGACAGAGAGTATAGAAGAAGAAAGAGATGAGAGAGAATAAGAAAACTGATCTGCTGTAGAGTGATCGCTGGCAGCTGAAAGGGATTTGCTCAAGGGATTCTGGGAGAATATGTGAAGTTAGGCTTGACTCGCTAATCCTGCTCTCAGAGAAGGAGGGTGAGAAAGATACAGAGAGAAAGGGACAGGGGATGAGAGAGAAACAAATACTGGACCTGGCATAGGTAACTCTCAAGGGGTCTACAGTTTAAACGAGCAAGCATCAACTAAAACATACTTGCACTCGCTCACACACGCGCAACACTGCCTTGCCTGACCCATCTCAATGCTCTCCTGTGATGAATATCAAATGTTAATAGCTTTTCAGAGCATCATCGCATTACAACTACGTATACTTCGATTAAAACTTCTCCCCATTACAATATTCTAAAGTATTCCTGTTATTGAGTTGGAAGGCAATCTAGTGCAAATTAGGATGTATGGGCTGGCAGACAATAAAATGGGCAAGCTACAATACTTCAAATCATCGCAACAGTTACTTCACTCCTACACAGGTTCACGAATTGGGACGACGGCAGAGGTTTATAATTAACACTAAAAACAACATAACACATTGAGTTTGGCTGATTCTGATACTATTTTGTTCTGACAAACGGTAAATCTTGTTTGATACCATAATAACGTGTTATCTGGCCAACTCACATCACGCCAACAACTGCAACGTGTGCTCTCAGCAGAACTTTAAACAGATCCCCGTGGTCCTGGTTTCTCACCCAATGACTGTGGTTTTCTGGTGTAATCACATTAACTATAACTGTGTTAGGTGGGCATAATGCAGTCTGATAATATATTAGATTATTGTAATTTCGTTTACATTATACTAAACTGTGTTTATATATTGGATGCATGCTGTGTCCAATGTGGGCGGCGTACACACTCCTAACTGCCTCTTTCTGTGTGATAACACACTCAGGGTGTTCTGTACTCACTGATAACAGCACCATTCTGGTGAGCGGCTTTAAACATGTTGGTCAGTGTCAATCCACTGCCATGTGTTGACACTAATCTAATGTGTTGCAGGGCACACACAACATGTAATGAATTTATGTTTTAACATGATATTGGACATTCACTGCTGTCAAGTTCAACTCACCTAGTAGCAGGCAAAAGAGGTCCAATCCTATCAAGAGTTTCCTCTTCGTGTTATCGATGCCGTTGTTGTTGTTTAATGACGTACCCCCATTTCTGGTCTGCTGTGCCATTGCTTTCTCATACAAAATACTATTGCATGGAAGAATTCCTTTTCCAGTTAAAATCCCACCAGCGCGGCAAACACGAACTAAATTAAGTTATTTAGTCCGCCAGGCTTTCCAGACGAGAATATACAAATGTCACTTAGTAGCCAAACATGGGACACCAATTAAAAAAAATTCTGTTAACTTTATATCAGCGATATCATGAATCACGATGCTTCGTGAGTCCTAAACAAAAATATTGTTAACTTAAAGAATTCTGAAGTCTACCCTGCGATACAACAGGCTCGGATCCTGGATAAAACAACCTTTCGTCTGTTTGGTCCACGCATTAATGAAGCCTGCTTCTCTCCTCTAGTCCGCTTCAAAGCCTGGCAGAAAATTGCGCTCTGACCGCAAAGAGAGGGACGGTAGTTTTATCAGGCGCCCCCCGCCCCTATGCCACCCACCCCCCTCTTTTACAGCCTTGGTAATCAACTCCAGAAGTCCTGTTAAGAAAACTTTCTCTAGATATGGAGAAGAGCAGTCGGACACTGCTCCCAGTGGATTGGAGAGACCAACACATACGAGAGAACAGCAGCGCACCATGAGGAGGCGCGTCTATCAGAGGGACTAGCCTACACAGCAATGCAGTCATTCGTTATTAGGCTATTGATGTAGAAAACATCGGCCGAATACGGAACGAAAGCTAATGAATTACGTACAATTATAACTTTTATGGGAGAAGAAATGTCTTTGCAACATTTGCCTACAATTGCTTCCACGTGCAATGCACCATTTCCTATGCTTTTCATTCCGGACACCAGATTCACTTCCCGCACCTTTATTCGTTAATGTCAGATTTATGTTGCATATCCACACACAACTAAGACACTGAGAGGAATTTGTTAAAGCGCAGGTATGTGATTATAGCTACAACGACCCTTGCGTGTGCGCAACTTGCTTGGACACAAATGGTCAAATTTGAACATATCACTGGTAACATATGCAACACATTACACCAGACATTTACACCAGACACCAATGTAATTTATTTTACGCTAATCATTGTTTTTTACTGTAGGTAGCTTACCACACCTGTGGTAAATATCAGCAGCCAATACTGCTCCATATTGTCTGTCCTGAAGAATATGCTCTGCCTCAAATTGCTTGATAAGAGACTGCTAAATACAGTGCAAACCAGCTAATTGTAAAGTTCAGTTTACAGTGTCAAGATTATGATTAAGTTAAATTTACATTTTGGTAGGCCTATTGATCATTGTGTGTATACTGTACAGAAAGTACGTGTTGTCAGACTGAGTTTAACTTAGTTTCCCATCAAAAGTTTCGAACAAGCATGTGGTTTGGATTGTATTTCTTAACCTTGTAACATCACAGCATCTACCAGCATCACCGTGAGATTGAAAGATGGAGACTTGAGTGCAGCATTAGTTTAGGTAACGTAGAGTTGTGTACATATTTATTTTATAACTCTTTTCAATAGTTATTTAAAACATACATCTACGTAAAGACGAGGGTTTACATGAACGGGTATTTCAATTTAGCCGGCATAAAATAAACGCCTGAGCAGAATTCCGATTTCTAGGTTTGGGGATAACCCTGAGAAATTTGAAAATGTTGAGTGAAAATCGGAAACACCCAGATAATGCCACTGTCGTTTGGTGGATCTGACTATAAGACCAGAGGGTGTGCTTTGTCTGACATCAGGTGGTGGAAACACTGTACTACTTAGTGATTCATGAACGATTCGAATCTTTTGACAGACCGATAAGTACGATTCATACTGGATCGTTCATTTCGTTTTTTGCGCAGGCGCATTACTTCTATGATCCAGTATACTACTCGGTACTAGTCTTAATTATACAATCTATGGTACTAGTACTTGTATCGTTCATATCGTAGACATTAGCTACTTTATTATTCAGTACGGTTTCGTTTTTGGATTTGCACATGCTTGCTCATCAAAGTAAAGAGACTGAAGACACAGAAATGTACCAATTAACTAGTCCGACAAAATTTTACTAATTTGACAAATGCACTTATTATATCGTACTGTTCGTACATAATGGATCGTTGAACCTATTATAGGATAATGTCCATAATAAATATTTTAAGCTTTATTTTAATTGTTATTCTTACATATTCATATAATGCTGGATATTTATTATATATTTGTTAATGCTTAGCCACAGAACATCTTCGTTAGGCTACTATTAATTGAGTACTATATGGTAGGCTGTTACATTTAACCTGTGTGCACTGCCTCAAATAAACAAACGCTTGAATATACTCCAGCATGCGGGATGGAAGTGAACACACACTGACAGCTATTTATTTTATTGCCTCAAATGTAGAACTTTCTGCCAGCCATCGTATGAGATTAGTTCATTATCTTAAATGTTTTTGAGAGGTGCTTGCCCAGGTGCGTTCCGATCCAGTATTTGGTTAATTCATTTTGTTATTTCCAAAGTTTTTGGCGAAGGATTATTATTTCTATGATCCAGTACTTACCCAGCTAACAATTTTATGTTCTGGGAACGTTCTGGGAACGTTAGTTTTGGTTCCCAGAACGGTGCCTTAAGGTTCCCTATTGGTGACCCAGGAAAGTTTTCTTAACGTAAATAGAACGTTCCCTTAAGGTTAAGGGAATGTTCTGGGAACCTACTCGAACAATAGAACCTAAAAATAACCTACAGGGAACATTCCCAGAACGTTCTCCTTAGGTTATAAAATTAAACCTAAAAATAACATACAGGGAACGTTCCTAGAATGTTCTTGTTTGGTTCCCAAAATATAACCAAATTGGAACCATAAGGGAAAGTTAGGGGAACGTTCTGTGTTTGCGGGGTATGGTACGGAGCAGTATATTGGTTATTTTTGTTCATTTTGATTTGTGTCTGCGCAAATGAATGATACGAATCAAAATAATTCGTTAATTTGAATGAACGACATCCAAAGAGACGAGTCAGTAAAAATGATCAAACTTCCCATCACTACTACATTCACACCCATGCTTACCGGTGAACAAACAAAATAAATCTTGCCTATTTCTAATTTTTTTGGTGTCAGGGACTGGTAATCATCCACTTGGAACCACCATATTTAATTATTTTACACTGCAAAAATATAAAAAAATATGCAATTTCAATCTCAATTTTAGGCAAAAGGCACCTATAAAAATATACAGTTGCAATCAAAATTATTCAACCTCCATTGCAAATCGGGTTTATTGTCAGAATGTACAGACTTTCAGCTGTTTACAATGAACAAATCAAAAATATGCAATTGGCACTGAGGTTTCAGTGAGAACAGTAAGGCGTGTACTAAACACAAGAGGCTTCCATGCCAGAACTCCAAGACGTACACCACCACTGACCCAAAAGCACAAGGAAAGTCGGCTCCAATATGCTTAAAATCATAAAAATCTCGTTACACTGGTAATCCTGTAGTATTAACTACTCTTAAAATCTGGTACCTGTTCCGTAGCCACTTTACATTTTCTCCTGTATCTATCATGGGCCTCATTGATAAAAACCATACATTTCCCCCATCGGTTGATGAAAAAGCCTTCTGTTTTTGGAAAGGGAAAGGTATTAAAAAATTATTTGATTTATATTAAAATGTCTATTATATATATTAAAAGTATTTTCTAGTTTTCCCAATATGTCTGTTAAATACGATTTGCCTTCATCTCACTTTTTCCGCTATTTACATTTGAGGCATTTTGTTTCCAATCAATTCGAAGGCTTTCCTTGCATACCCCCAACCCAGCCCTGGGATGTGTTGCTGTCACATCCAGCCCAGGGAGGGCTGCGATGCAGAGCCTTTTAATGGACTCCCTTTTGTTTTGTTTCTTCTGTTTTGTCTCCTTGTTTCCATTCAGTGTGTATACGGTGGTTTTGTTTGTTAGATTATTACCTCATGTGTCTTTAGGTGTACTGCCCTGTGTGTATGTCCCATGTTAGTGTTCAGGTTCCCTCCTTTTGTGTGGTGTTTGCCTCTTTCTTGTGCCTCTGTTGTATATTGCATGTTATTGATTTGAGTTTGTGATGTCATTGTTAGTACCTCCCATGTCTTGTCACATGTTTCTGTTGTCCTATAGATCTCTGAGTTAATTTCCTTGCCCAGGTGTTGCCCATTGTCTTCGTTAGTAAGTGTATTTAAGTTGAGTGTTTGGTCTTGTCTTTTGTTGGTCAATGTATCCTGTTGGGTGTCCTGTTCCGGTGTCTACTATGTTCCTGTGTATCTCTATCGTTTAGCCCCTCGTGGCAGTTTTGTTTTATAACTAAGTATTCTGTTTAATAAATTTAAGTTATTCTTGCAACCTTCGCGCCTGTCTCTAAACATTCCTGGGGATACGTGACAGTTGCTGACAATCTCACCCCTACAGAAATCTTTGATTTCCCGGGTCTATTGCTGGATTATGTCATGCGACGCCCAGTCCATGGATAGAACTAAATCTGCTTGGGAGCAGGAGATGGGGATGGTATTCTCTAAGGCGTTCTGTGAAGAGGACAGAAGAACAAGTTCTACCTCTTCGTGTGCCTGTCTGGGTCTCATTCAATGTAAGTTTATACACAGAGTACATTACTCAAAGTCCAGATTATCCAAAATGTACCCAGCAGTGATGGATGTGTGTGACAGGTGTCACTCCTCTCCCTGTGACCTATACCATATGTTTTTTACTTGTCGAAAAACTGAATAGCTTCTGGAATTCAGTATTCCATACTTTGTCTGAAGCCCTCAAAATTCACCTGACTATATGCCCATTAATTGCTCTGTTTGGAATCCCAGGTAACTCGATTAAATTAAATAATAAAGACTCCGATATTTTTGCTTTCACAACATTATTAGCTAGACGCAGGATTTTAATATTGTGGAAATTGTTGGGAAGTAGATTCTATATAATCATGTTTAAATACAGTTTGAACAGTTTAGAATGGTATTACTATTAGAGATTTGTACAGCTATAGTTGGGGCCTGTTGTAGAATTCTAAGACATGGGAGAAGATTCAGGGTCATGCCAGATAGGACTTTCCTTTAGGAGAGTAGACAATGAAGCAAGGCTAAAAGTGACTTAGGGACCGTTCGGTATTTATGGACGGGACCACCGGAGGAAAATGGGGGAGGGTCATATCTTTTTATTCTTTGTTTTGGGGAGGTTCACCCATTTTTTTTTATCTGTGTGTTACATCCCCCAGCCTTAGGTGTGGTATTGCTGTGTTCTGTTCTGTGTTTGTTCCTTTCTGCATGTCTGTTTCCCACAGGTGGTGCCATTTATCCACTCATCAGCCCAATCATCCTTTATCAGTGGCTCCTCCCCTTCATTATCCGGTCCACCTGTTTCTCATCGGCAGTATTCCCACCATGCATTTCTCCCTGTATATAAGAGGCTTCCATTTGGTGTTCATGGGGGCTGAGGTTGGCTGTGTGACAGCTTTTTGGATAGCCATTTGACTGGTTGTGATACCTTTGCTTGTTTTGTATTTTTGATTGTGAGAGAGCTTGGTGTATGATTGTCCGTATTGTGTATTGTAGTAGAACTATTGTAAATTGTGTATTAACAGGTGTATCTCTTTTCTGTTCTTTTCCCAGGGGAAAGGGGACGCATTTGGGAGTGTGTAGGCAAGACG
>JACXGM010030761.1:0-13183 GCA_016801145.1 Umbra pygmaea
AGTTGCTGTCAAGAGTGTTTGATGGGGAGGAGGGAATGATGAAGAGTTGGATGGAGCGATGCAGGTGTATTTGGTGGAGGGGTGGATGGATGTGATACTGTGACCCACAAAACCCAGTGTGCAAATCAAAAAAACACTGGGTTTTGTGCGTTGCGCACCATTCCATTCAGTCCGGTCACGAGCGTAATACGAGCCCGTCCTCCCCAATTAAGATCCACCAACCGCGGCAATTTCAAACCATTCAAATATCTTGTTGCGATCTAGTGACCCTGACTTTCGTCATCCAATTCCATAGGTGGCGCTGTCAGGTAAAACTATGGTCCTGAAACTGCGGTCCTAGAACTGGGGTCCTGAAACTGCAGCCTCCGGTTGTGCAGGAACATACTACTGGCTTCTTTAGTCAATTCCTAGCCTTTCGTAGTTTCGCCTTCAAAGTAATAGCGTTTCATTCAACGCGATAAACATCGCTTAACAAATATGGAAACATTAAACATTTCGAAAATATGCCACTAAACTATATTAGAATAGTGTGACATTTTTACTAACTTATAATATTTTACTAAGAACATTTACATTTGCAATCTGTATTGCTTAAATACATAATAAATACACAGAATCCTGTGTAATGCTAGCTACATTAAGGGGTGCTGGTGGTAAATGTGGAGATCGCATAGATCACATAAGTCATTCGCGACTTACCCAATACCATGTTGACATGCAACCTTTGCTCTCCAAAAACCTTAAACTAGCCAAGAAACGTTGCGCAATGTTGTAAAAAAATATGTTTATCTAGTTAGCTGAATGGCTGCACAGCTATATCCACCGTTTTGTTTTGCACTGTTGTTGTTTTTGTACAGTACCTTTTGAAAAGCTGTCTGGAATGTGTCTGGGGAGTAGTTGTTGCACTATGAGCATTATGTGGACTGTATTATGTTGTTCTATGCTATATTGCACATGTTTTTTATAGCTTGTTATATTTTTCAAGTGTTTTAATAAATGTTTAAAATTCAATTAGTTGGATTCTTAGAAAATCCTTTTTTTACCGTGGTATCGAAATCGGCATCGAGAATCGTATAATTTTACTGGTATTGGCACCGACTACTGAATTTTTGGTATCGTGACACCCCTAGTCCTAATAACTGAGTTCGAACTGCGGCGTTTAACAACTACTGTAGGCTGGAGTAATAGAAATTGAGTAGCTAATTAACAGAGAAACACAAAAGACGAAGGCTCCAGCATAGTATAATACGCAACAGACAAACGAAGCGACCGGCATAATTTGCAAGTTGGACCAATCAACGTAGACCTAGGAAAAGGGAAAAGGGAAAGACCCTGCTCTGGAGTAGGAGCTAAAAAAGTTATAGGAACGGCGGTGAGAGGAACTAAATAATCCCGCAATTTCTTCTATCGGAACACAAGAAAAAAAAGGTTATAGGAACGTTATGTTCTAGGAACTGCAAAAATCCCTGCGGTCGGAAAGCGGCTATTGACCTGAATCCCACATTGACCCTTTAATGTTCCGAATCCCACATTGCCTCTTTAATGTACCATGATCAGACATTTTCGTTAAACCCCATTGTTTACCAACACCTTCTTAGTGGAGGGAATTTGATCATCAAGGTTTTCCCAAAGGTGAGTAATGGAGTAAACAGAGACTCATTAGGACTACTGGAGGGATATTTATCAAAAGTTATAGAAAAATAACTCTGCGGCTTTACCTTTTAGTTACAAACTCAACAAGTTCTGCGCAACCCCTCCAGAGGTAATAGGATGAAACAAAAATGTATTTTTAAGCCAAACAATCCAGTATTATAAAAATGTAGTTCACTCCAATGTTTTCATAGTTTCATAGTTTTCAAACCAATAAACATAGCTAAATGAATTTTCTCAGGTGGTCTAAAACTGCAATTCCTAGGTGTTTTCGGGGCTTTTTGCACTCTGCAAAACAATTGAGATTTCCTCTGCAAGTCATTCTGGCCAAGAGCCTATTCAAGCCCATTTCCAATTTTTCCAAATCAGGGCACTAATCACAACCTTTGAGGCGGGATTTACACGATGACGATAGCGCAGCTATATACTGTCATTGGTTGAAGCAGACAATTACAACGATGGCTGCCGCAATGGAACATCTGGAATATCACTAGTTCGAATCAGGTATTGGGTCTGTTTTAAGCAATTTGAACGTTTCCTTTTTGTTAAAATCCAAGCATAGAACAACACTCGAAGCCTTCATATCTAAAAAAAATTTGTTGTCACGGTCTTGCCCACTCGATTCAGCAAAAGTCTGATATATCCAATTGCGCCCAGAGGCATTTGAGCGGCGTCCTTTGGTGACCCCCCTTTGGAAATGGGCTGTGAATGAACTTTGCCCAGACCCACTCTCAGTTACAACGGAGAAGTGTCTGGTGTCAACAAGGCTAAGCAGCCATGCTTAAATGCATAGAGATTCTGTGATTAACTCAGCCATTCAAGAATTTACACCCCGGTGCATGCTGGTATATTACTACAGTCACTATATCTCAATCGAATCGAGCACCAGGTTGCAGCCTAAATCTAGAAGGCAATTTCACTGGTGTCAGTTTATTTCCAAATGTGTCCCTCCTACTTGAAGGAGCTTTTTTGAAAATAATTTCTTCCTGTGATTTGTCCCGTTTAATTCTCCTATCAACTCAAATCAAAGATAAACTTGCTTCATATTTAACATTTTGTATTTTCAAAAATTTTGCAGTGACAAATGCAGGTTTTTGGAAAACTTAGGGTGGCCAAGTTGGGAATCACTGAACGTGCTGAGAAGCTGTTTTTATTGACTGTTGAGGTCTGAATGATTTTGAGGTGTTTAGGGGTGTGGAGTGCTACTTTAAACAAATAACTATGGCTGGGGGTTCTGTTAAGGGTGGCGCAAATTGGTACAGCATCGCCCAAGGTAGATGGATAAGTAATCAGACACATTAACCTCAGCTCCTTTCGAATCTGTTTGTGAGTTGTAAAAATGTACTTCTCTATGGGAGATTGTGCTGGGATTGTCTTACTGGGCTCGAAAGATGCAGTACCGTAAATCACCACCATGTAATTTTTGCTGTGCTTCCCCACCAAAACCCTGGCCTATTGTAGCTACAAAATTAAGGCATTCAAATGTTTACTCTCTGTTGAGATCTGCATAATGACAAGATGTTAATGTCACTGCTCTACTAAAGGTAGGAAGATGGATACATATGTTCTGTCTGTATATTAAAACCAATATTGAATTTGGGGTCCGCATGGTGTAGTGGGCTAAGCAATCAATGTGGACAATAGAGATCGGTTTTCAGACATTTATTTGTCCGAGTTCTTCTTGGCCTTCTAGTCCCCATGTCTGTTCACTCTCTCACACAGTTAGGGTGTGCAGGCGCAAGACTGAGGGAGTCAACTGCGATAGCTAGTAGAAAATAAACATGGTTTAATATACTGAATAACAGTCAAAACAAAATTACTTTGGTGAGTCAAAAGACTTCAGGACAACAAACACTACACCTAACCACACACAGTAACACTAACAATGAATGACAGCTACAAAACACTCAGACTGAACTTAAATAAATTACTAAGTGAGTGCAGCTGGATAACTAATGAAGATTGTTTGGTTCGAACACAACCATAATATCAAACCAGAGAAACTAAGGGCGTTTTCACACCTAAAAGTTCGGACCAAGGTCTGAACCAACGTTCGTGTTTAATTACATTGTATACATTTGATCCCGTTCTTTTTGGTTTCACATAGTGATTTTGCTGGCGCACTAAAGAACTTTCCATGACGTACCCACGGCGTGTCGTCACCACATACGTGTGTTGCGTCTCCCTTTGATTGGTGAGTAGACAGGCGTGCTCTCTTTAACTGGTCCAAAAGTCTGGACTATCCAACTAGTGTTTTCATACTGCAAACGAACCGAACCATGGTTCAGTTTGGTCCGGACGGAGACCACCTTTTTGATCGGACCAAAATTTGGTCTTTTGATCCGAACCGTGGTCCGAGGCACCTTTCACACCTGCAAGTTTGGTGCGGACCAAACTGAAAAGTCTGAAAGTCCGGACCAAATGAGGTATGTGTGAAAACGCCCTTAAACACATGCAATGGATTGGGCTCCGCCCACGACAACGTTAAAACGTTTAAAAAAAATTACTAGCAGCCCTGTTGCTCTTGGCCAAAGGTAAGGTCCCATGGCCTCAGTATTGCTCTTGGCCAAGGGTGAAGTGCCGTGGCCTCGTTATTGCTCTTGGCCAAGGGTGAAGTCCAGTAGCCTCATACACAGCAAACAGTCCAGTGTTAAATTAACACTGGACTTTTTGCTGTGTAGTTATCACATGTGATGTTCCAACCAGTAAATGAGCGAGCTGCCATTGTATGTACCTAATGAAGTGGCCACATATAAAAATTATTGGTGGATAATTTTATGTAGATAACTGAAGGGTTGTCCCAACTTGTTCAAATGTTCAATCATTATAATATTACTACTAATAATAGTAATAAAAGTGTTCCTTGTCTAACTTTGCAAAGCAATTTACTTGCCGATTTTGCTGATGGAAGCAACCCGCTGGCTTGGCCATGTCCTCCGTCTGCCTCCTGACCACCCGACAAGAGCCATTCTCCAGTTTGATCCGAGAGCTGCAGGCTGGAGACGACCACATGGTAGACCCCGCACCCGATGGCTTGACGTCCTTGCGGGCGACCTCCAACAACATGGAGTTGCTGTGGAGGATGCAGAGCAGCTGGCACAAGACCGTCAGCACTGAAAACAACTGGTTCATCTGGTCGGCTCAACGCACAGGGATGGGACGCCCCCACACCCATCGCAGGAGCCAAAATTAATGAATGAAAGCAACTTGATACATTCATGACAGCTATAAATAGCCTAGTGTGACTTGTCCCATTGGAGAGAAAAAGATACAAGCAAAAACTTTAGACGAAATTGAACATTATCCTTTTCTATTCTGTAACAATACTATAATAAGCCAATGTTTATTTCGATTAAGAAACTAGAAATTAAAATCTTACCTTGGTGAAAGTAAACATGACGGGGGGCGGCTGCATTGCCTGTGCAGAAGAATTTGCTCAGAAAATGTACTTTTTTTAATTGGTGAATGATTGCAGATTCTGCAAAGGGATATTTCTCACCTCAAACAGTTTTTAGAACTCCTACAGTGAAATATAATACAATTTAGATGTTTAAAATTCCTTGCTGCCACCTTTGGTGTTTCTATTCTTCTAGGTAGGACGGTCATGGCGAGAAGGGATAAAACTCACACATACTCTCACACCAGAAGTAGAATATCCGTTTGCAATAGTTGCTAGCCAGTTAGACTTTTTTCTAGCTATTGTAGCTAGTTAGTTGTTTGAATGGCAGCACCAGACGGGAGCTAGCTAGTTCAAAAGTGTGTCAAAGAATTTTGTGCTTATTACGATGGGTGAGCGGTGTAAATGGTGACTTGCAAACATTTATACATCCAGTACCAAAGGGTATTAATGTTTGCAAGTCACTGGCGGCGACTAATGTGACCTTTTTATTATTTATATAGAACGTATCTATTTTGTAAGAGAAATTAATGTCCCTCCCTCCTGCTTGCTGGAGCTGTGCTGTGCTGTCCGAGGTAGGCTACTGTTCGTGACAGAGTTTACAGTACTAACGTTAGAGTAGTACCAGGGCAACTAACAGGGTGATTGATTTTCCATGATTATATTTTCCACAGAAAGTATAAGGTAAAACTATGATAATCATTTCTATTTTGTGAGCAGAAAACCATTACTACTATCAAAACTAAATCATACTTGTAACGTCCAGCCCTATTTGGGCTGTATAATATGCCCCTCTTTTGTGTTCTGTTATGTCTCATGTGTTCGGTATATTTTACGGTGGTTTAGTTGTGCTGTTTTGTTATGTATGTTATGTATATAGGTTCTCTCCCAGTGTGTGGTGTTATAGTTCCCCCTAGTGTCCCTTTTGTGCTTTGCCTTGTGTTGTCTTGAGATGTCTCCCGGTGTGCTTTGTTTTGGGTTTAGGTTCCCGCCCCTCACTCCCTTGTCTTGTCACATGTTTTAGTTACCCAATAGATCACGGTTTAGTTCATTCCCATGTCCAGGTGTTGTACATTGTCTTCGTTAGTAAGTGTATTTAAGTTGAGTGTTTGGTCTTGTCTCTTGTTAGCCAATGTTCATGTTGTGTCTTGTCTCTTGTTGGTCAATGTTCCAATGTTCCTGTTGTGACTCTAGGACACAACTGGTGAAATGAGACTTCCTGATTTGATTCAAGTATGATTCAAGTACATAGGAATTTCTAAATAATTGGGCAAGTCAAATACAATAGGAAAAATAAATTGCTTAAAAATTAATTTATAAAACTAGACAACCTATCAATCAAAAATCCACAAGCGCACTGAACGGTATTAAGGCACATATGCTGCCACTGGAATGGTATTGATATTGTGAAAATTGAGGGTTCAGATAAGGTGTAAATAAACAAACTAAGAACAATAATTAAAAAAGAACAATATCTGATTGCGCTGCTGCAATAGCTTTCAACTAATAAGACCAGTTCTAGTGAGAAGGGGGACGCTGCAGACCTGTAGCCGGTAGATATACGGCCCAGGCAGTTTTACGGCCCAGACAGTTTTACGCCCCTGTAGTCCCTGATGCGTCCAGTAGAGGGAGGATATACTTAAAACTTACACATTAATAAACATCCCGGTACCAATAAATATAATGTCTTCTCTTCTCCTAATCCTAACCTTAACCACTGTCTATAATGTTTATTCAAATGAACAAAAACGTCTAAATTAGTAAAAGTCTATAGACTGGACGGTTATTAATGTGTATGTTTCGAGCGTCAATTTAATTATGTTATTTCGCCATATATACTTCTCCCCCTACTGGACACATCAGGAATAACAGGGTTGTAAAACTGCCTGGTCCGTTTATCTACTGGCTGCAAGTCTGCAGCCTCCCCATATAGGTTCTAGTTGAAGCCATACATGCCATGATACTCCCTGCACCATGTTTCCCAGATCAGGTGGTATAATTTGGATCATGGGCAGTTTAATTTTGTCTCCACATTTTCTAATTTCCATTGATTTAAGTCAATCTTTGTCTCATCTGTGCATAAGACTTTGGTACTTTTTACATAGTTTTTATCTAACTGTAACCTGGTCATTCTGTTTTTGAAACTTACCAGTGATTAGCATCTTGTGGTGTACCATCTGAAGTTCTGCTGGTGTACTCGTTTGCATATGATTCCTTTTTGACACATTTATGCCTAGCTGGTGAAGAACGTTCCTGATCTTTTGGATGGTTTACTTCATCACTGAACATATTCTTCAGTCATCTAATATCGCATTCTTTGGTTACAACTTACAACACACCTTTAATCATCACTGAGCACCTGTGATTTCTCTTTCAAAATGTACTCAACAGTTGTTTCTGCCCCATGATGGACAGGGTTTTCATATTTTTTATGAAATATTTAATTTATTGAAGTTTTAGAATATTTCAAATTTATCAATAATTGGGCAGATTTTGACACATCCAAAGGCAGTGCAATTCATCTACTGGCTGTCACGATTCAGGCCATGGCAGGTGTGAATCAGGGCAATTATTGACTGATTTCCCTGAATGTTCTGTGTGCAGTTCAACCTGGACTATGATGTCATTTCCCACCAATCACATGTCTTGTTTGTCTCTTGACTATCATCAGCTGGTAAAAATTCACACTCAAGCCATTATACTGGGACCAAAGATAATGTGGGTACTGTACATGGTTGTAATACTAAAATATTGAAATGTGGTTAAATAATTGTAATTTGTAATTATTTTTGAGGATGTATGACACTGCATTATTGCAATGACAGCATATTACAACACACTGTGAGTACTAAACATGTGATACATACTGGACGACAGTCTAATACTAAAGACTGTGCACCAACAGAATACACTCTAACCAGTTCACAAACAATTGATTTCTGATGTCCTGATCAGTCAAGTGCCTAATTTCCCGTTTCAGTCCCAGTTGCCATTGCTTTTAGCTATCCCTGTAGCTAAACTTAATTTCAAATGCAAACTTGTTATTATCTAGCTATCCTGTAGCTAATATTTGAATAACATAACATAACAAATATTCCTGTAATACTGTAATATAAAAACGTAAATGTTGGTTTAAAATTGTGATTATTAACCCTCAGATATTTTGTCCCTTTATTTTCTATTTTCTCCAAGTTGATTTGTAAACATTTAAAGAAGATCAGCATGGAATATTATTTAAATGGAAATTTGTTACCAGTTGCAGACCTTCACTTACAGCATGGGCACATTGTCCGATTTGTTGTTATAAATCACCTGGGTTCTCTGCCTTATCAGCAGAATGTGTTGTTATAGAAATGAGAATTCAAAACTACCAGTTCAGTATTTGTGTATTACTGTAAACAAAAATGTTTACACCAATGGGGATTGCAATACTGGTGTCTCTGTGCCCCACTTTGTAAGAGCATTGCACTTGTAATGTCAGGGCTGTTGGTTTGATTCCAACGTAGGACCAGTTTAAAAATGAAAGCACTCATTAATGAAGCTAAGTCACTTAAGTTAAGCATGTCTGCTAAATGGGAACCTACTCATCATCACATCCTTTGCACACCTTAAACATCTCCTAACATCCCCAAAGCAACTGGTCCCTGGCTATTTGTGGCCTCTTCCTGGAAGTATTTGTGATGCAGTATTGTGTGCTCTGACCAGGGTCTCACATTTCAGCTCCAGATTAGAACTGTAATGATTACTGTAATGATAAGCATTTTCTTGGTTCCAGTTATCATTTATTTTCTTTGACAAGTGCAGTGCCGACTGTAGGCCTGTGCCATACAGATGTGTATGAAAACACGTTAAGTGTATGAAAATGCATGTCAAGTGTATGTAATAGCATGTCAAGTGTAGGAAAACATATGTTAAGTGTATAAAAACGTGTGAAATGTATGAAAACACGTCAGGTGTATAGGCTGTCAAATGTTAACTGTTGTAGTATCCCCCTTCAGGTTCACATACAAGAACTGATTTTAATTTGTATTTAGGTGAGGAATATTGGGTGGCCAGGGCTCAAGCCATGTCCATTAAAGATTTATGTTGTCAGTTTAAAGAGGGAGAAGGAGGAGGCTATGGAGAATGATGGTCATCGTGGTAATGAGACGTGGACATTATACTGATTTGACCAAATATGCTATGGGCTGGTTTTCAGAACTGGACATATTGTGTTAGATGGATTATAACACCATGTTGGAATAAGATATGATGAGGAAATGATCCCCTTTTCAAATGAAGATGGCAGGTGTTTCTCATAATAATAAAGTCAGATGTACTGCTGTTCAGAAATGTACTAAGTAATAAAAGATGGACACCATCCCCAGGAAATTCTTTGGAAAGTCTTTCTTCCTTTTCTTAGTCTTTTTATATTTTATTATTAGTCTGTATCATTCTACTATAAAATTAAATATCAATTTACAGATTTAAATACATAGCCTATTTTAATTGGTTGGCAGCATGAAAGTGGGTGTGCTCAGAATATCAACCCTCAAAAGTGTATATAAACACTATACTCTACATCTAAGAAGCCTGTGCTTGATTTAGCACCACTACAGAAGTGGTAATGGATATCCCATCTAGTCAACCTCTTGATCCAAACCTGTTCTGTTACCCAGAATCGAATGCCTCTTGCACCAGACAAGTCTTAAATCAAGGAGCTCAAATTGCATTTTATCTTCTGCTTTCGTTAGGTATGTTGGTTAACATTATTGGGAATAGCGTGGTAATTATCTCCATTGCTCACATTAGACAGCTACACACACCAACCAACATGTTTATCATGTCTCTGGCCCTTGCCGACCTGCTTATCGGAGTGGTTGTGATGCCTTTCAGTGCCGTCAGATCTCTGGAGGGCTGCTGGTATTTTGGAGATGTTTTTTGTTTTCTTCATTCCAGTTTTGACATGTTCCTCACAACTGTTTCAATTTTTCACCTGGTATGCATAGCCATAGATCGATACGAGGCTGTGTGCAATCCACTTCGCTACACCAACAACATAACCGTACAAATTGCATGGCTAATGCTTTTTGCCATTTGGGGCATAGCTATAGTTTACTCGTATGGCCTGCTGTTTTCAAAAGCACAACTGCGAGGACAAGAGGAAACTAATGCATCTGTTTACTGCCAGGGACATTGTGATCTTTTCTTTAATGAACTGTGGGGTACCTTGGACTCTTTGATCGTTTTTTTCTTTCCATGCTCTGTTATGGTTGGTTTGTATACAAAAATATTTTTCGTGGCAAAAGAGCATTCCAAAAAGATTGCAGACTGCCAAAAGAATGCAGGCTCTTTTGGTGTGGTGTCCCAGCGGTCAGAGCGAAAAGCAGCTAAAACACTTGGCATTGTGCTGGGTGTTTTCATCTTTTGCTGGTTGCCTTTCTTTGTTTATTCCATTGTTGATCCATTTACAAATTTTAGCCACATAGGTTCCACACCTGACGTTGTCTTTGAAATATTTCTCTGGGTTAGTTACTTCAATTCCACTGCAAATCCAATCATATATGCATTGTCCTATCCATGGTTCAAAAAATGTCTTAATGTTATTGTCACATTGAAAATATTCAATAAGAATTCCTCATATATAAATGTATTTCCTGCTACATGATCATCATGTGTTGACAAACCAATGCTACATGAATGTAAAACTGAATTATGTGTTAGTAGCTATGTACCAACTTTATGCAAACATTTTTTAAATGAACCGAGGTAAATTGGGTTTTATGTTTGATATTCGGAGTTTGCTCGTTAATAGGTCTTGCAAAAGGCCCAATAATGACAACAGTCCATAAGATAATCAAGTGAAAGTAGAGTGCAAGGTAAACCATGATTTTATTGACAATTGACCATTTCCTTTGGTGGAGCGATCAAAATGTCCAATAACATACGTAGCCTACGCTGTTTTCAGGTGCGGGTGGTTTAGGGACCATGGTTAAATTGCAATACCATTAATTGCAAATTAGCCAAAGACTTGATAACTTACGTCATGCTTTCAATACTTTCCACTACGAATGAACAACAGATGTACAGACACGTGTTTTGTTATGAAATAAACAAATGTTTTATGTATTTTAAAATGAATCTATATTTCTGTAAGGCTATGTTTAATAGCTCACTATCCATATGAGATAGAGATATACTAACAACTGTATTGTGCTGTTTGAACTCTCAAGGGTGCACCCTTATATTTTATGTTTTTGTAACTTTATTATATATACATACTTGTCATATTAGAGCTTTATTATTTCACATAATGTAGATATAATATGTTTTCTGATTAATATCCAGATGACATTAGACCAGATGTACTTTCATCATAGACTTTCATTGTCCAGT
Organism: Umbra pygmaea; assembly: GCA_016801145.1. NCBI lineage: Eukaryota > Metazoa > Chordata > Actinopteri > Esociformes > Umbridae > Umbra > Umbra pygmaea. The sequence goes on from JACXGM010030761.1 coordinate 11,423, forward strand.
GTAAACCAACTAGAATTGCCAATAAAAAATCCCCTGATATACATGAAAGCGTGTTCCTATGACTTTCTTTTCAATACTACACAATCCATATAATATAGAGATCTACAGGCAAGTTTATTTGGTTCAGTACAATAATCTCTTAAAAATTCCATCATTTTATTATATATAGTGGGCTCCAAAATTACTGGCACCCCTGACTGGCAATTCACAAACAATACCGTAAAAAAGTGTTTTTGGAACTTGTCTTGATAAATTGTTCGAAAACATCAAGACAGTTGACAGCGGTCCATTACTACTGACCACAAACAAAACCCTGGTGAGAATTAGCAGTAGTACGAGTTAGCAGAGCCTTAAGTGTGTGACTGACATCTTTGAGACATTGACTTTGAACGTGGTGGAGAGTGTGTTTTGCTTTTCCCAAAACAAAATGGCAGCGCCGATGGAAAAAAGACCACCGCTAATGTTATCTAAGTACAACACATGTTCCAAGTCCCCTAGGACAGTTATATGGGAATGTGTATGAACTGTGAAATATATTGGTAAGGAGTGTCCCCAAGACTCACATGTTGAACTGTATTTATTGATGTTTAAATGCGAGCAATGAGAATTACAGTGACTGAATTTGTGATATAAAACACCTTAATTATGTAAATTCAGTAGAAACATGTCATTGTGGTTTATAAACCGTGATGAGTTGATACATTATTTAGACTGGAGTGAGGTCAACCCTCCAGGGTCTTGGAGAGCTTTAGTCCGCCTGGCACACAGTTGACTTTTTGGCCTCTGGAAAGGTCATACTTTGACCTATAGTGAAGTGCCTTATGGTTTTAGATTCAGAAGACCCATGGCTACAACATGGATGAATGAAATCAAACATCCTGGGTCACTGAATTTTATGTTTTATTAAATATTTATCCGAAAAAACTAAAGAACGTATGTATTTTTTGTTGTTTTTTTTTACATGTAAAAGGATGTAACCTATAATGAATTATATATGAATAACTGTATTATAGTCAAGATCAGTCTCAAGTAGCACAGGCATATGGTCAGAAAACACAAGTTTTAACTGTATTATAGTCAAGATTAGTCTCAAATAAATAGAACAGGCATATGGTCAGAAAACACAGGGTTTAACTGTATTATAGTCAAGATCAGTCTCAAATAGCACAGGCATATCGTCAGAAAACACAGGGTTTAACTGTATTATAGTCAAGATCAGTCTCAAGTAGCACAGGCATATGGTCAGAAAACACAGGGTTTAACTGTATTATAGTCAAGATCAGTCTCAAGTAGCACAGGCATATGGTCAGAAAACACAGGTTTTAACTGTATTATAGTCAAGATCAGTCTCAAGTAGCACAGGCATATGGTCAGAAAACACAGGTTTTAATTGTATTATAGTCAAGATCAGTCTCAAGTAGCACAGGCATATGGTCAGAAAACACAAGTTTTAACTGTATTATAGTCAAGATTAGTCTCAAATAAATAGAACAGGCATATGGTCAGAAAACACAGGGTTTAACTGTATTATAGTCAAGATCAGTCTCAGGTAGCACAGGCAAATGGTCAGAAAACACAGGTTTTAACTGTATTATAGTCAAGATCAGTCTCAAGTAGCACAGGCATATGGTCAGAAAACACAGGGTTTAACTGTATTATAGTCAAGATCAGTCTCAAGTAGCACAGGCATATGGTCAGAAAACACAGGGTTTAACTGTATTATAGTCAAGATCAGTCTCAAGTAGCACAGGCATATGGTCA
>JACXGM010030762.1:0-13147 GCA_016801145.1 Umbra pygmaea
GTGTGTGTGTGTGTGTGTGTGTGTGTGTGTGTGTGTGTGTGTGTGTGTGTGTGTGTGTGTGTGTGTGTGTGTGTGTGTGTGTGTGTGTGTGTGTGTGTGTGTGGTGTCGGCATGCCGGCCCTAGGCCAAATAGGGTTGTGCTGTCAGGGGTTCAGATGCAATCAGAGGCCCAGAGCATTACATTTCATGGTGTAAGGACAATCTTGTTAATGGACGTGTGTGTTTAAAATGTAAAAGTAGATCTGTTTATAAATGCACACTTCTCTTAGTTGTGTGCGCATGCACGAATGAGTTTGTGTGTGTGCATACAGGTGTCTGGGTGTGTTCGCATGAAATTGTTTTAATGGGTTTACACTGTGTTGTCTTTTAATAATAATAGTCTCCATCTAGAAGGCAGTTTACGTAAGTTATTTTTAGTTTATTGTTTCTCCACTTCCAATTCCCTCTAACGCTGCCTTGTTAGCAACACCGCATCTCCTTGGACAGATCTGTGGGATGGCGAGGGGCGTGCACATGGTTCATCCAACCACATGTCGCCCAGCCACAGATTCCTTTCGTGCTGCAAATCCAACGGAAATCTTTAGTCGCATCATGCACGGGATGATTACGTTCACTGACTATACTTCTGCAATTGAACCCAAAGACGCCTGATCTGGACACAAGGAGTCGCTGGAGAGCAACGTGACAGGATAGGTAAACTCACTTTAACATAAGTTGCTCCACTGTGGATATTTTGTAAGATAAATTCCAAAAATATCAAATGTTTTATCTAGAATTCAGTCTAGAATTTGGTCCATATTGACATTATTGCATCATGCAGTTGCTGCAGATTTGTTGGCTGCACATCAATGATGTGATTCTCCCGTTCCATCACATCCCAAAGGTGCTTGATTGGATTGAGATCTGGTGTCTGTGGAGGCTATTTGAGTACAGTGAACTCATAGTTATGTTCAAGAAACCATCAACAATACTCAGGTAGGCTTTGGCATATAAACAATATTCAATTGGTATGAAAGGGCCCAAAGTGTACCAAGAAAATATCCACACACTATTACACCACCACCAGCGTGAACTGTTGATACATGGCAGGATGGATTCATGATTTCATGTAGTTAATGCCTAATTCTGACTCTACCATCTGAATGTTGCAGCGGAAATCAAGACTCATCAGACCAGGCAATGTTTTTTCAATCTTCTATTGTCCAATTGTGGTGGGCCCAGTTTCCTGTTGTTAAGAGCGCAGTATACTACAGATTCCCGACCTGGCGCGCCCAAAGTGACGTCATGGGAGCGCCGTAACCATTTATACTCATGTGTGGTGCTCGCAACACAAGTTGCAGTCTTCTCCTGAACAGAGGTGTCGCAACTGAGGAGAGGCTACCGACTTTGATATTTTCACGGACTAGAAGAAGAAGAAAAAGGTAAACGATGGCAAAACGGGCAGCAGCATTGACGTTAATGTCAACAGTGGCTAAGATTATCTTAACTGTGTTGTTATGAACCATTTACAGTTTTATTATTAACCATTAACTGTGTTATTATGAATCGTTTACTGTGTCCTCGAACTCGGCCATGCTTCCTGTTTCCGTTTTGTCGCACGCCACTGAAAAAAAGAGTGATGCGCGCCCTTTACTCGCGCGCTCAAAATTTTGACGTCGCTTTGGCGCGCTGCATTAAGTATACTGCAGGCATTAGAGTGGGACACAGTGTGGTCTTTGCTGCTGTAGCCCATCTGCTTTAAGGTGCAATGTGTTGTGCATTCAGAGATGCACTTCTACAGTACATACCTTGGTTGTAACAAATGGTTATTTGAGTTACTGTTGCCTGTCTATCAGCTCAAACCATTCTGGCCATTCTCCTCTGAGCTCTGCTATCTACAACGCATTTTCGCCCAGAGAACTGCCGCTCACTGGATATTTTCTCTAGCGAAGGACCATTCTCTGTAAACTCTAGAGATGGTTGTGTGGGAAAATCCCAGTAGATCAGCACTTTCTATAGTCAAACCAGCCTGTCTGGCACCAACAATTATGTCATGCCAAGTAACTTAAATCACCTTTCTTCCACATTCTGACGCTTGGTTTGAAATACAGCAGATCATTTTGACCATGTCTACATGCGTAAATGCATTGACTTGCTGCCAAGTGATTGGCTGATTAGATATCTGCGTTAAAGCAGTTGAACAGGTGTACCTAATGGAGTGGCCTGTGGGTGTATATCTACCTTGTTAATAGTCTTTAGTCGTAGTTGATTGTGTATGATAAGAAACAAAGCTGTGGGTCACTAGACTGATCCTTTCTCTCCCGGTTCTTCACAATAATGCACGCTTTTGACTTAGTCAGTGTGACAAACACCTTCATCAGAGGTTCAGCCAGAGTCACACCCAACATAATCTCTCACAAACACACACAAAAGGGATTAAGTTAATGGGGTTAACTCAGTGTATTCCAGAGTGTTAAAATTTGACGTTGTGAACGAATGATGTAATGACAAATTGCACTTCAATAAAATCAACTAAACTGAAACCGAGTGTCACAGCAGTAGAGAAAGAGGTCAAGCATTTTCTCTGTTGGATAGTTGCTGACATTGCTGTTTGACGGGGGGGGGGGGTCTCTTTTTCTCTGCCTCCCTCCTCCCCAGCCCCCAGCATGTCCCACACCCTCCACTCCCAGCCAGAAAGAGAAGACAAACTCACCCAAAAACCAGCAAGGCTTTACTCTGTCCTTCTCTCAGTCCTTCTCTCTGGTTCTTTCACTCCAATTGCACCATTGACTCTGTCCTCTCTGTGTAGCTGGGTCTCCTCAGCCTGACTACAGCGTTGAGAGTTAAGCGTGGAGTCGTTTCCAAGACCCGGTGCTGCTGACCAGGTTGTTCCACTGCTCAGGGGTTCTGATCTATCGTGTTCTGGGGTGACTACCAGCACACAGCCTGCCTCTCTGAGTCACTCTGACAAACACCAACCCTCACGTTCATCTCCTCCTTATTTCCCCTCCTCTCCCTCCCTCCGTTCCTCCAAACAAGTTGACAACAATGAAGGCAGGTCACACTGTCTTCTCTTCTCCACACAATCCTAAGCCTCTCTCCCTCCCTACCTCCTTCCTCCACACTCCTTCACCATCTGAGTTCCTCTCTCAGCTGGATCAGTGTGATCCACCCTCAGTGTGATCCACCATCAGTGTGATCCAGCAGCAGTGAAGAGATCATAAAAGAGGGATCAGCTAAGAAGCGTCTGACTGGTGAGAGAGCGAGAGAGAGACAGAGAGAGACCAAGAGAGAGGGAGATTAAATGGGTAATGGTCTATAAAAGTGATCTTTATGTTTATGTACACGTGTGTTTAAATCTAAAATTACATCATCTGTTTTTAAATGTAAAGTTCTGTTAAATGTGTGTATGTTTGTGTGTGTGTGTGTGTGTGTGTGTGTGTGTGTGTGTGTGTGTGTGTGTGTGTGTGTGGCATGAGTAAAAGTACATCATCTGTTTTTAAAAGTAAAGTTCTGTTAAATGTGTGTATGTTTTTGTGTGTGTAATCATTTTTCTTCCTTTGTATTGTCATCCAAAAACTCTTCAGCACGGTAGACATTATGTTTCCCATTAACACACAAATGACAACACACAGACACACACGACACACAGACACACGACACACAGACACACAGACACACAGACACACAGACACACACACAGACAGACACACACACAGACAGACACACACACACACACACACACACACACACACAGACACAGACACACACACACACAGACACACATGCATGCTTTGCAACAGGAAGTGGTATGAGCTCAGCTGATAAACTCTTCACGTGCGCAGAGGCCCCTGTGCACACCAGCTGGAGATAAGCACTGTTTTCTGTTGTACCAGGAAGGTGTGTCCCTGTGTTCACTTACACTTTGTGAATGTGGGTATGGGGGGGGTTAAAACACTGGGGAGTAAATTCTCACACACACAGACACACAGACACACAGACACACAGACACACAGACACACAGACACACAGACAGTTGATTATACCACAACAGTGTGAATTAACTTTTACACTATACAAAAAGCTGTAGCTTGCTTGCTAGATCATGTTTGAATGTTGAAGGAAGTGTGTGTGTGCGCGTGTGTGTGTGTAAAAATAATCGCACTTGCAAAACTTCCTGAAACTGTTTGTCAGCTGGCATGAGTATGGTACATGTTCACTAAGTGTGTGTCTTGCAAAACAAAAGGAGATTCATACAGTATGTACCTTCACAGCAAGTACCTTCACAGCAAGTACTAGGTCAACAGTGCGGGAGGGTAATTTATATTAGAAAACATTGGCTGGTGTTGAGGTGCACTAGGAAAGCCAACATGTGTGTGTGTGTTTTAAACATTCTCGGGGGTGTATCTGCATCTTCACTCAACAGCCTCTATTTGGGAATGCCTGCACACATACAGTACACAAAGACATTCAGATCCACAGAGCTGGCCCTTTAAGAACTCAAGGGCATTTCCATATAAGGAAAACAGGGTGTGGCCTCTGTTGGAGGGGTTAAGGCATCTTCTCAATCTGTAAAAGTTCATTCTGTGGTAAGAGGTGTAAGAGCTGATCCCTAGTTGGCAGGCTAGTGGAATACTCTCCCCCTAACTGAATTAGAATGGGTATGAATGACTGTGTCGTTGAATACAAGCAAACTTCCTAAACACGTTCACTCATCTCCTTGGTTACCTTTGAAACAAACATACAGTCATGATCAAACATTTTGAGAATGCCACAAGTATTGGTGTCCACAAAGTTTACTGCTTCCACGTTTCTTTGATCTTTTTGTCAGTAGTTACTATGATATACTTAAGTAAAATTACAAGCAGTCGTTAACTGTCAAATATTCTAATTATGCAAAGAGTCAATATTTGCAGTGTTGACCCTTATTTTTCAAGACCTCTGCAATCTGCCCTGGCATGCTGTCAATTATCTTCTGGGCCACATCCTGACTGATGACTGAGAAAATGTGTATTTGTGGCATTGTCAAAACCTTTGACAACGACTGTACACAAAAGTACACTAGCACAACCAGTTTCCACATCTACAAATATGTTAAGTACACACACACTCACACGCATTCCATTTCACACAGGGAGAGGAAAACATAGAGAAATTCTTCAGGGACAAACAAAGAGTGAGAGACCCAGACACAGAGTGAGTAAGAAACAACAACATTTAATTTCTACCCTGATTAAAACACAGCTGTGGAGCTCATTTTTATAGAATCAAATCATGTCTGTGTCATTGGCATAGAATTGATACAGTAGAAGCTAACTTAACGTCTTAGCTATGGTGATGTACTATATATACACTGCTCAAAAAAATAAAGGGAACACTTAAAATACATAATGTAACTCCAAGTCAATCACACTTCTCTGAAATCAAACTGTCCAATCAGGAAACACCACTGATTGACAATCCATTTCACATGCTGTTGTGCAAATTGAACAGACAACAGGTGGAAATTATAGGCAATTAGAAAGACACCCCCAATAAAGGAGTGGTTCTGCAGGGGGTGACCACAGACCACTTCTCAGTTCCTACGCTTCCTGGCTGCTGTTTTGGTCACTTTTGAATGCTGGCGGTGCTTCCACTCTAGTGGTAGCATGAGACGGAGTCTACAACCCACACAAGTGGCTCAGGTATTGCAGCTCATCCAGGATGGCACGTCAATGCGAGCTGTGGCAAAAAGGTTTGTGGCATTTCTTTGGGGGGCCGTTACAGCCCTTTATGTGCTCGCCAGACGTAGCCTGACTGCCATTAGGTACCGAGATGAGATCCTCAGACCCCTAGTGAGACCATATGCTGGTGCGGTTGGCCCTGGGTTCCTCCTAATGCAAGACAATAGCTGCTTTCCGACCAAGTAGTTACAGGAACGTAGTTATAGGAACAGTCCACCTCTAAACAGTTCTATTAACTACTCTCCCCCAAAACCGGTTTTGCGATTTGCATTCGCACTGGTCAAGTGGCCATAGGAACTCGTAGGAGGGATAAGGGAGTGACACAAGCACCGCAACAGGCTTTTATAGCGTTGTCACTAGACTTTAGCGTAGCGCCACATACAACAACATTTCACAGTTTAATGTTTGTAACACTGGGTGTACAGTGCCTTGCGAAAGTATTCGGCCCCCTTGAACTTTCCGACCTTTTGCCACATTTCAAGCTTCAAACATAAAGATATGAAACTGTAATTTTTTGTGAAGAATCAACAACAAGTGGGACACAATCATATTTTATTGGATATTTCAAACTACTTTAACAAATAAAAACTGAAAAATTTGGCATGCAAAATTATTCAGCCCCCTTAAGTTAATACTTTGTAGTGCCACCTTTTGCTGCGATTACTGCTGTTAGTCGCTTGGGGTATTTCTCTATCAGTTTTGCACATCGAGAGACTGAAATTTTTGCCCATTCCTCGTAAAAAAGCTCGAGCTCAGTGAGGTTGGATGGAGGGCGTTTGTGAACAGCAGTTTTCAGTTCTTTCCACAGATTCTTGATTGGATTCAGGTCTGGACTTTGACTTGGCCATTCTAACACCTGGATATGTTTATTTGTGAACCATTTCATTGTAGATTTTGCTTTACATTTTGAATCATTGTCTTGTTGGAAGACAAATCTCCGTCCCAGTCTCAGGTCTTTTGCAGACTCCATCAGGTTTTCTTCCAGAATGGTCCTGTATTTGGCTCCATCCATCTTCCCACCAATTTTAGCCATCTTCCCTGTACCTGCTGAAGAAAAGCAGGCCCAAACCATGATGCTGCCACCACCATGTTTGACAGTGGGGATGGTGTGTTCAGGGTGATGAGCTGTGTGTCGATTTTGGTTTCATCTGACCAGAGCACCTTCTTCCACATGTTTGGTGTGTCTCCCAGGTGGCTTGTGGCAAACTTTAAACAACACTTTTGATGGATATCTTTTAGAAATGGCTCTTCTTCTTTAGATTTGTATACGACTGATTGTTGTCCTATGGACAGACTCGCCCACCTCAGCTGTATATCTCTGCAGTTCATCCAGAGTGATCGTGGGCCTCTTGGCTGCATTTCTGATCTTCTCCTTGTATGAGCTGAAAGTTTAGAGGGACGGCCGGGTCTTGGTAGATTTGCAGTGGTCTGATACTCCTTCCATTTCAATATTATCGCTTGCACAGTGCTCCTTGGGATGTTTAAAGCTTGGGAAATCTTTCTGTATACAAACCGGCTTTAAACGTCTTGGACTGGCCCGCCCGTTCCCCAGACCTGAATCCGACTGAGCTCCAGCATCATGTCTTGCTCCATCCATCAACGCCACATTGCACCACAGACTGTCCAGAAGTTGGCAGCCTGTAGTGTGGTTTTCCACTTTGATCTTTAGTGTGACTTCATATCCAGACCTCCATGGGTTGATAAATTTGATTTCCATTCATAATTTTTGTGAGATTTTGTTGTCAGCACATTCAACTATGTAAAGACAAAAGTATTTCATACGATTAGTTCATTCAATCAGATCTAGGATGTGTTATCTTAGTGGTCCCTTTATTTTTTTGAGCAGGGTATATACACTCACCTAAAGGATTAGTAGGAACACCATACTAATACTGTGTTTGACCCCCTTTCCCCTTTAGAACTGCCTTAATTGTATGTGGCATTGAGTCAACAATGTGCTGAAAGCATTCTTTAGAAATGTTGGCCCATATTGATAGGATAGCATCTTGCAGTTGATGGAGATTTGCGGGATGCACATCCAGGGCACGAAGCTCCCGTTCCACCACATCCCAAAGAGATACTCTATTGGGTTGAGATCTGGTGACTGTGGGGGCCATTTTAGTACAGTAAACTCATTGTCATATTCAAGAAACCAATTTGAAATTATTCGAGCTTTGTGACATGGTGCAGTATCCTGCTGGAAGTAGCCATCAGAGGATGGGTACATGGTGGCCATAAAGGGATGGACATGGTCAGAAACAATGCTCAGGTAGGCCGTGGCATTTAAACAATGCCCAATTGGCACTAAGGGGCCTGAAGTGCCAAGAAAACATCCCCCACACCATTACACCATCACCACCAGCCTGCACAGTGGTAACAAGGCATGATGGATCCACGTTCTCATTCTGTTTGGGCCAAATTCTGACTCTACCATCTGAATGTCTCAACAGAAATCGAGACTCATCAGACCAGGCAACATTTTTCCAGTCTTCAACTGTACAATTTTGGTGAGCACTTGCAAATTGTAGCCTCATTATCCTAGTTGTAGTGGAGATGAGGGGTACCCGGTGGGGTCTTCTGCTGTTGTAGCCCATCTGCCTCAAGGTTGTGCGTGTTGTGGCTTCACAAATGCTTTGCTGCATACCTCGGTTGTAACAAGTGGTTATTTCAGTCAAAGTTGCTCTTCTATCAGCTTGAAGCAGTCGGCCCATTCTCCTCTGACCTCTAGAGGTCGACCGATTATGATTTTTCAAGGCTGATACAATTAACGATTATTGGAAAACCAAAAAAGCCGATACTGATTAATCGACCTATTATTAGTTTTTAGTTTAACTGTAATTTTACCAGGCAAGTTGACTGAGAACACTTTCTTATTTACAGCGACGGCCTGGGGGAAGGAGGGGGAGGAGGGAATGAATGAGCCAATTGAGAGATATGGATGATTAGGTTGTTATGATGGTCAGACACCAGGGTTAACACCCCTACTCTTACAAATAGTGCCATGGGATCTTTAGTGACCACAGAGAGTCAGGACACCCGTTTTAACATATAATCCGAAAGACGGCACGCTACGCAGGGCAGATGTCCCCATCACTGCCCTGGGGCATTGGGAATGATTTTTAGACCAGAGGGAAGAGTGCCTCCTACTGGCCCTCCAACACCCCTTCCAGCAGCACTGGTGTCCCATCCAGGGACTAACCAGGCCCGACCCTGCTTAGCTTTAGAAGCAAACCAGCAGTGGAAAACAGGGCTCTATGCTGCTGGCTATAGTTATTATGATTTGTTTGGGGGAAATAATAACATTACTGAAAGAACAAACTTTTAATATAACTTCTTAATACACAAAACAGTTGTTTCAAATCTCAAATAAATATAAAAAAATATTTAAATTTGTTCAAACAAAATGCCAAACAATTGGCAAAAACACATAGTAGGCATAGTACGATTTGTATTTGATACAAATTTGCCTATAAAATCTGTTTTGTAAAACAAACCCTTGGGTTTTGCCTAAAAAAACATTTAGTCAGTGCATTTTAATAGTTGTCCTTTTATTAAGCAATCGGATTTGGTGATGCACAACGGGAGTACAAATATCCGACGTAATTTCCAGAAGCACTTGATAAATACCTGGTTTCAAAATCAATATACAAATACGACAATTAATATAAATATAACAAAAACAGAAACTGAGAAACATGGGATTTCGTCTTTAAATACAGAATTATTCTCTTGCGTGAGGAGTCAGAATAGCCTTATGTTCTTCTCTCTTTTCGCCACCATCTGACACAACATCAGAAATAGGCTACTTTGAAAACCACGTTTGAGAACACTAGCGACGTATATTCCCTGAATGCCTTTTAACATGAATGCCTTTTAATTAAATAAGAAAGTAAAAAAATCTCTTCTTTGTATCGTTTTGAATAGGCATCATATTTTGACAATTAAAATTGCACAATCAATGACTGTGCATTCGAATGGACATATTAGCACTTGTTTGGTGCCAGTACCAGATTTTGATCTACTGTTGGCTGATCTGATGATTAATTATAAATCCCCCTTATTCATCATATGCAACGCAATATAGCTAGCTAGTTAACCCTTGCGCAGCAGTCTTTTTTAATGGGTCATTTTTCCCTGAAAGCCTTGAGGAAAACAGAACGGATAAAAGTTTTGGATGATAAAAAAATGGGAACAGTTGTGTCGGAACGAAAGCAGTGAACCTCTACCCATTATTCTAGACTAATATTAACCATGTGAAGCTAACAAGTGATTATATGCGACTGATTTTAATTTATCCCCTTTCATGCTAGCTACAAACTTGGCATCTCTGCAATTTCCTCCAGACTAGCTCATGACAGATGCGCTGGCTGGCTGCACGCAGTTTTCACAAGATTTGCTATCGAATTGTAACACTAGAGGAAGTGGTTTCTCACCAAAAAAAGTATCAGCCATAATCGGTGAGCAAAAATGCCGATTAATAATTATTTTGAAAACTCATAATCAGCCATAATTAAATCGGCCAGTCCGATTAATTAGCCGACCTCGAGCATCAACAAGGCATTTTCGCCCACAGTACTGCCGCATACCGGATGTTTTTCCCTTTTCACACCATTCTTTGTAAACCCTAGAAATGGTTGTGCGTGAAAATCCCAGTAACTGAGCAGATTGTAAAATACTCAGACCGGCCCGTCTGGCACCAACAACCATGCCACGCTCGAAATTGCTTAAATCACCTTTCTTTCCCAATCTGACATTCAGTTTGGAGTTCAGGAGATTGTCTTGACCAGGACCACACCCCTAAATGCATTGAAGCAACTGCCATGTGATTGGTTGAGTAGATAATTGCATTAATGAGAAATTGACAGGGTGTTCCTAATAATCCTTTAGGTGAGTGTATATACAGTCGTATGCAAAAGTTTGCACATTTTCTGTTAATCCAATAAACCTAAATTCACTACCGAAATATTAATGTGTCCTTAAGTTATTTGATAGATCAAAATGAAATTGCTGATCCAAACACCCAATTATTTATAAATGAAAACCATGGAAATGATCAGGGGTGCCTAAACAGTTGCATACAACTGTACATGCTTTAGCATCAGAGCTAAAACCCCTAGATGCATTCTAGCCTGCAGACATTTGTATAAAAGCCTATGATATACAAAATGGCCATTTTATCTTACCTCAACAACGAACTGGAAACACAGTGGTTATTTAATACACTCACAATACTGGTCAGTGTTGGACATACACTATACAGTAGGGCTGCAGCAGTAAAGGTGTTGTGGTACACGCTCTTCACAGTTCACAGTACGTACCACGTCAGCCTTGGCTTTGGATTGCTGGTGGTCAAGAAACCGAAAAATCTGGGAACTACCGGCCTAGGGTTTTATATACGAGTTGTGATTTTAAATGTGGAATCATAAAAAAATACATTTTAGCATTTAGCTAAAAATAAAACAAAATTGACCAAATCATTTTTTTGTGCTGTGCCAAAAATAACATATTATACAGTGACGCTCAAACCACAATACATACTGTATTATTGGTTCAAAATTTCATTATTACTTGTTTTCTATTGTTTAGTGTCAAACCAGACTTGTTTCTATAAAAAAACACTAATTCTTAGTTTTTTAACCAACTCATCAACATACATTTTAAAGGAAAGCTTATCATCAATCCAGATGCCCAAATATTTATAAACATGAACACGGTCAATCCAATGTGCAAATACAAAAATTATCACGTCTTCGATCGTGCATTTGAAAAAAGCATTGGTTTTGCCTACTTTAAGTACTACAGTAGTTTTAATTCAACAAAAGCATTCTGCTATAAATGTGGATTGAAGCTCAGAAATGGCCTGGTCAGGCCAATAGCGTGCACAATGATATCAACTGCATATAGGTGACGTTTACAGTTATTTATAGCTGAACCAATACTATTAATATAAATTGTGAAAATAACCAGACCTAGAATTGATCCCTGTGGAACCCCTTTCACTATGTCAAGAACCTGATTTTAACTATATCAGTGGATACACACTGTGTTGTACCTGTTAAATAATCTACAGGCAATCAGTTCTAGTCCAATATACTGTATGACAGCCTCTTTAACAGTAATGTGATCCACAGTGTCAAAAGCCTTGGAAAAAATCAATAAATAGAGCTGCATAAACCTCTACTGTCTTCGATGGGGCGTCAAAAACGATTCAGAATGATTTGATTACATGAATCTCATCATCTATCAAAATCTATAAAGAAAATAGACGCAACTCATTTTTGTGCATGGCAATTGGACAAACCAACTGACATTAGCTGTCACTCACAATTATCAATTACTGCCAAGTATGTGGACGATCAGGGCTTTATACATTAACGTTTTTTGGGCTTTTTTGATGTGTCAAGTGGATGAGATGCACAGTTTGTTTTTGATTTGGTGAACTCTGGGATGTCGGAGTTTAACTTCATGGAGAAACTTGTAGCTCAAACGTATGATGGTGCCACTGTAATGACTTCGGACCTGAATTGCCTGCAGGCAAAAGTAAGAGACGTAGCTCAGAGTGCAAATTACTTTTGAAGAACTATTTGCTTACACAGATGTTGTGTTTGACATAATCCAACAGAAACCCATGGATGTAGCCTACTGTAAACGAAGAATGTAAAAAGAAAAATTGAGGAGCATAAGTCTGATATAGCATTCAGCATAAGTCTGATATAGCATTCAGCATAAGTCTGATATAGCATTCAGCATAAGTCTGATATAGCATTCAGTGCCATATAAGAAAAGGCAGCAGGTATTACTAAACAGGTGGAAGTCCCATCAGGGCACTCAGAATGTGAGGCACACATACAAGACGATGGGTAAATACATAATAACATCAACTCTCAGATAGCACAGAGGTACCAAAGCACTGAACGGACGCAATTCTTGGAATTAATAAACAGTAGTAAATTGTATGTTTAAAACAACAGTCTCCATGTGATGCTTTAAAAAGCCTATTGGAGACCTACGTTCAGAGGATGACTAACTGTACGGCCATTTTTTTATCAGGGTAGCCTAAAACTGAGGAACATGTTTTTACTGTGACAGGTAACTTCAAGGAGACACTGTGAAGCTGTTTGACACAATCCTGTACTACAAGAAGAGATGACTTGATGTAGCGATGCCTGCGCTGTACACATTATTGGGCTTAGTATCTACAATGAGGACAACCTCAGCAGTTAGTATCTACAATGAGGACAACCTCAGCTGGGGTGGAAAGAAGCTTCTCCTGTCTCAAGAGACTAAAGAGCTACTCCTGGAACACTATGGGACAAGAGACTAAAGAGCTACTCCTGGAACACTATGGGACAAAAGACTAAAGAGCTACTCCTGGAACACTATGGGACAAGAGACTAAAGAGCAACTCCTGGAACACTATGGGACAAGAGACTAAAGAGCTACTC
>JACXGM010030763.1:0-13182 GCA_016801145.1 Umbra pygmaea
TAGGGGAGACAGGTAGGGGAGACAGGGAGGGGAGACAGGGAGGGGAGACAGGGAGGGGAGACAGGGAGGGGAGACAGGGAGGGGAGACAGGTAGGGGAGACAGGTAGGGGAGACAGGTAGGGGAGACAGGTAGGGGGGCACAGTTGGCCGAGTTGGGGCTCAAACCCCCATCGCCAGGGGGCACGTGTAGACACGAGTCATGAGCTGTGACCGCTACACCAACTCTGGCACCGCTGTTGTGAGACTACTGCTGCTTTAGTATTTCAATATGAACAGCTGTAAAAAAATATTTTCCCCATTTTCTCTCCTCCCAATTGCTCTTGTCCAATTTTCCCCTCTTAACCCTGCCTTGTCGGCAGCTCCAAAAGCCCCCTTGCCAAAAGATGCAGGACAGAAAGGAGACTCACATGGTTCATCTAACCACATGTCAATCTGGATGATTAATTTTCACACTGCTCATACATTACGGAAGCCTTTAGTCAGATCATGTGTGAGATGATTACGTTTGCTCACTGACAAAGAAATGATCAGTCTATAAGTTTATTGGTAGGTTTATTTGAACAGTGAGAGACAGAATGACAACAAAAAAATTCAGAAAATTGCATTTCAAAAAAGGTATTAATTGATTTGCATTACAATGAGTGAAATAAGTACTTGACCCCTTTGCAAAACATGACTTAGTACTTGCAAAATCCTTGTTGGCAATCACAGAGGTCAGATGTTTCTTGTAGTTGGCCACCAGGTTTGCACACATCTCATGAGGGATTTTGTCCCACTCTTCTTTGCAGATCCTCTCCAAGTCATCAAGGTTTTGAGGCTGATGTTTGGCAACTCAAACCTTCAGCTCCCTCCACAGATTTTCTATGGGATTAAGATCTGTAGACTGGCTAGGCCACTCCAGGACTCTGTGCTTCTTCTTAAGCCACTCCTTTGTTGCCTTGGCTGTTTGTCTTTGGTCATTATCATGCATAATGAATAACCATCCACGACCCATTTTCAATGCCCTAGCTGAGGGAAGGAGGTTCTCACCCAAGATTTGACGGTACATGGCCCCGTCCATCGTCCCTTTGATGCAGTGAAGCTGTCCCGTCTCCTTAGCAGAAAAACACCCCAAAGCATAATGTTTCCACCTCCATGTTTAACAGTGGGTATGGTGTTCTTGGGGTCAAAGGCAGCATTTCTCCTCCTCCAAACATGGCGAGTTCAGTTGATGCCGAACAGCTTGATTTCTGACCACAACACTTTAACCTAGTTCTCCTCTTTATCATTCAGATGGTCATTGGCAAACTTCAGACGGTATTGTAGACCATTCCAGCCTTGTGTAGGTCTCCTATCTTGTCCCTGACATCCTTGGACAGCTCTTTGGTCTTGGCCATGGTGGAGAGTTTGGAATCTGATTGATTGTTTGCTTCTGTGGACAGGTGTCTTTTATACAGGTAACAAGCTGACATCTCAGTGTGTTTCCTGTCTAAGAGTCAACTGGGAGCCAGAAGTATTGCTGATGAGGGGATCAAATATTCATTTCGATCATTGTAAATCAATTTATAACTTTTTTGAAATGCGTTTTTCTGGTTTTTGTTGTTATTCTGTCTCTCACTGTTAAAATAAACCTACCATTAAATTATAGACTGATAATTTCTTTGTCAGTGGGCAAAAGTACATAATCAATCAAAACCATCAATCAACTAATTTTTTCCCTCACTGTACTTCTGTGATTTAATATACAGGCGCCCGATCTGCACACAGAGAGTCGCTGGAGAGCAACGTGGCAAGGTAGATGATTCAACTTATCTATCCCAAATTCCGGGCAACCCTATGCCAATTTGCGATGCCTCGTGCTGGAGGTCTGGGTAAAGTCGGAAAAGCCATATGCAGGCCTGAAATGAACAGCTGATTTGAGACTACTGAAGCTTTAGTGTTTCAATGTGAACAGCTGTAAGATGACTGAAGCTTTAGTGTTTTAATATGAACAGCTGTTATGAGACAACTGAAGCTTTAGTGTTTCAATATGAACAGCTGTCATGAGACGACTGAAGCTTTAGTGTTTCAATATATACAGCTGTCATGAGACGACTGAAGCTTTAGTGTTTCAATATGAACAGCTGTCATGAGACAACTGAAGCTTTAGTGTTTCAATATGAACAGCTGTCATGAGACGACTGAAGCTTTAGTGTTTCAATATGAACAGCTGTCATGAGACGACTGAAGCTTTAGTGTTTCAATATGAACAGCTGTCATGAGACGACTGAAGCTTTAGTGTTTTAATATGAATAGATCTTAGAGACTGAAAATACTGCACCTTTTGGCAGTCCAAGCTGCTGCAGCTCACTGGAGAGGGAGTCACTGTCCACGTCATGTTTAGCAGCACTGGACAGAATGAAGGTCAGAACTGCAATACTGGCTTTGATGTCTCCAGTTTCTGCATACCAGGAAAAACACCCAGGTTTGTTTAGAGAGCAGACAGAGAGCACAGTCCTGAGTCATGCCATGTATGGACTTCAGCACTGGAGGCATAAATATTTTAAAAAACAAAACGTGCTACATACCAAACTTTGCATCTGCCGTTAGCTTTGTTGCTTTGTCATACTGAAATATATAAGCAAGCAAATCCCCAGAATGTTATAGTTGAGCTCTGCATTTGAAGACAATGAAATGAAGGGTAAAACAGTTTGTTTTTGGATGTAAAACATACATCAATGCCCTGTCCTAGTAGGTCCTTCACCACCTGGACACACAGGAGTTTCATCTTGACGCTTGACTGTTGGGGACAGACAGAAGACAAACGTTCAGTGTTGATTTCTACTGGAGAAATAACGTGACATTCTGCTGTCATTATGTGAGCTTTCGTATGCAGTACTGAATAGTAGCATAGGTATTAATGAAAATACCAAATTATTTGCACGATTCGTCAGTATTCTAGCAAAATAGTTACTTTGGTGAGTAGTATTTGAACGTACAAAGGCAGTACTTTAACTGAACATAGTACTCGATGACAGACACAGCTGGTGTCCAGTAGAGCTACAGTACTTTAATCAAGGCTACTCAGTAGTAGTACTGTACCTATACCATCTAGTAATCACTCACTATTTTGGCCAAAGTGCTGATTTCTGCCAGAACCCAGTCTGGACAGTCCAAATCTCCACAAAAGCGGAATCTCTGGTAAAAGTAGAAACAGTTTTAATGAGTTTTCATTCATAATATTTAAATAGTTCAGCTGACATGGTGGCTAATAACGTAGCATGTTGTGCTGCAGATCAACACGACAACTATCAATAATAACAACTGTTACTTTATCGGAATAAATATCAATAAGTATTTACCATATCAGCGGGGGTCAACCGATAATGTGATGATAAACAAAACAAGAAAAAAAATGTTGCACCCGGATATTAAGGCACTGACTGAGCACTCGAGATTACGTCATATATTCGGTATAATAAGAATACTTTCAAAATAAAAGCCCGAAAGTCAGCTGCATATCAAAGTGTATTGTAAACTCTAAACAAAGTTTTTTATGATGTTTTAAGCATCTACAAAGATTGAGTTATGGGGGAATATACAATTTATTAGAAAAAATGTTTTAAGAACAATGTTTATATGTACAATATACGTATGTTTAAATGTACAGTATGGGCTTAGATTGCATACAGTCCAGTTGTGTCTCAATGTGTAGGCTGTATCCTCCGAAGGCCGTATTTGAAGACTGATTTTGCGGTGCTTTGCCGTACGGCACCAGAACAGGAAGTTGATTTACCACCGAGGAAGAGCTTATATGGGTCAATATCACTGTAGGATGCCTGTTGTCCACCCTGTCATGGACATACATATTACTGTTAATTACGTATTGCAATATTGCAATATTAAGGTGCAAATTATACTTTCTGAAAGGTATGGTGTCTCTTTCCTAAACAGGGTTATTTGTTTGCTTTCAAATTATTAATACATAAAAGATTTTACACAAACCATGTGTTTTTTTAAGAAACTTATACAATTCACACATTATTTTTTTTATTTGGAGAAAATGTTGATATTTGGATGCAGTTTTTTGTTTGCAAGTTATTGCCCCCACACCCAGCTATTAGATTATATAGGTCTGATTGAATTATTATTTTAAAATACCAAGATGACAGGGTGGACAAACACACGACGGGGTGGACACATAAAACAGAACACAAAAAGCATGACAAAATATGACAATGAAACATTTATTCAACTTCAAAGAATATATATAATTACATTTCAATCACATCGATATAACCCCCCAAAAAAATGTCACGGCCTCTCTGGTTGAGAGGAAACAGGCAGGGAGTTCAAAAACCTGCCCGTTGTTTAAGCAAAATATAAACATAAATAAAGTAATAATATTAAACAAATGAAATAGCAATTACATTAAAGGTATCAACTTTTTTTATTTGTGGCCAAGAAATATTGAAGTAAATCAATTCTGTAAATTTGTAACATTTACGACATGTGTAACAACTTGCCCCAAACTGACATTTAGAGAAAAGAAAATACATTTGTTTTCAGAACACGATTTGACCTTTCATTTGACCCTTGCCTGAATGTATTCCAGTGTGGTGCTATTGGATTTTACATGAACTAAAAAGCATTTCCTGCTGAAAATGCGTGTGAATGCTGAATAGTTAAATTGCTAAAGCTAAACTGGATTGATAGCTTAAATGTGTTGAAGTAGTCAGAATACTTGGACAAGTGGGAATGTTTTAATAATTGGACAAGTAGTAAAAATTATATAAAGTAGAAGTATTAGTACAACCCGAATTCCGGAAAGGTTTGGACGTTTTTTTTATTTAAATAAAATGAATGTTTAAACTAAGAAATCTTGCAGTTTTATCCACTAAATAAGCTCATTTAAAAAAATTGACACGGGGCAAACAAATGGCTCTAAAAGCAAGAAATTTGGAAAGGAATCAGCTGGGAGAACATCTAGCAACAAATTAAGTTAATTGATATCAGATCTGTAACATGATTAGCTATAAAAAGGATGTCTTAGAGAAGCAGAGTCTCTCAGAATTTAAGATGGTCTGGGGCTCTCCAATCTGTAAATGTGTAAAAAGATTGTGAAATACTTGAAAAACAATGTACCTCAACATCAAATTGCAAAGGCTTTGCAAATCTCATCATCTACATTGCATCACATCATCAAAAAATTCAGTGAAACTGGAGAAATCACTGTTCGTAAGGGACAAGGTCGAAGACGTTTACTGGAAGCCCATGGTCTTTGGGCCCTCAGATGAAACTGCATCACTCATCAGCATGATTGTGTCAATGACATTACTAAATGGGCCCAGGAAATACTTCCAGAAAACCACTGTTGGTAAACACAATTTGGCTTGCCATCTGCAGATGCGAACTAAAGCTCTATCATGTCAAAAGGAAGCCATATGTGAACATGGTCCAGAAGCGCCGTCGTGTCCTGTGGGCCAAGGCTCATTTAAAATGGCAAATTTCTAATTGGAAAGGTGTTCTATGGTCCGACGAGTTCAAATTTGACATTCTTGTTGGAAAACACGGGCAACGTGTCCTCCGGGCTGAAGAGGAGGGAAACCTTCCGTCGTGTTTTTAGCGTTCAGTTCAAAAGCCAGTATCTCTGATGGTATGGGGGTACATAAGTGCATACAGTATGGGCAGCTTGCATGTTTTGGAAAGCACTATGAATGCTGAAAGGTATAGATGTTTTAGAGAAACATATGCTCCCCTCCAGACGATATCTATTGCAGGGAAGGCCTTGTGTATTTCAGCAAGACAATGCAAAACCACATACTGCACCTATTACAATAGCATGGCTTTGTTGTAGAAGAGTCTGGGTGCTGAATTGGCCTGCCTGCAGTCCAGATCTTTCAGCCATGGAGAGCATTTAGCGCATCATTAAACAAAAAATAAGTCAAAGACAACCATGAACTCTCCAGCTGCAGGAAACCTATATTAAGGCAAGAATGGGACCAAATTCCAACACCAAAACTCCAGACACTTACAACCTCGATGCCCAGACAACTTCAAACTATTGGTAAAAATGCCCCCTCCTTTTTGTTAACTTTTTTGAGACCTGTAGCAGGAATCAAATTTAAATGAGCTCATTTTGTGCATAAAGTTAAAAAATTTCTCAGTTTAAACATTTGTTCTGTTATCTATGTTCTATTGTAAATAAAATATTGGCTCATATGAATTGAAAGTCTTTCAGTTTTCATTTTATTCAACCTTAAAAAACGTCCCAACTTTTCCAGAATTCGGGTTGTAGTAGTAGCAGTACTAATAGTATTAGTAGTAGAAGTATTAATATTATTATTAGTAGTATTATTAATAGTAGTAGCAGTAGTGGCAGCAGTAGTACTTTACTATAAATTGCAATATTAACTACAAATGAATGCTATGTCCTCCCTGTTGTGGGTGTCCACCCTATCGAGTCTAAGTGGCCGACAGGGTGGACATTTTGGAACAACGACAGGGTGGACATTTTGAGATTCAAATAGCAAATTAGCCTTCAACAAAATGTGACTAGCTAAATAGTTAGTCTAGTTGTTGAAGAGATTTTGATATATTTAAACACACATATTTTGAAAATGTTGTAGTTTATTCACTTCCAGTATATTTTATGCCGACAGGGTGGACATGTTAAGCTTAGGCAAAACAAGTAAACAAACGAAATTTGTCAGTTGGAAAGTCAGCAGCTACCCACCTCAGCTGTTGAAATTCCCACCACTGAAGAGAAAAAAAATCTGTTGTCCTGATGTCATTAATGGAGATGGCCTTTTCTTAAAAAGGGAGATTCCGCAATACGACAGGGTGGACAACCATTCAAGGGACATGGACAAACTCTTGTTTTTATTAAATACAAAAAATCGTTTTATTAAAAAACGATCAATACACTCAATTTGAGTAATATGTTATTTAACAAAACATTAATAGGAAAACTAAAATATTTTTTTATGATTTGACTATTTTACATTCATTCAAATTTTAATGAGCAGTGCCAGGGACATAGCAAAATAACATACATCCTCTTATACAAAACTAAAGAAAATCTTGAAAATGTATCTAAAGAGGCAAGTAATGCTTCTGTTATGAATAAAATACTTAGTATAATATAACACACCCTTTCAGAGTCATTTGTATGTTAAGTTATCATGGCAAATTAGTTATTTATGTTCAAGACACCAAAAGGCACCCTACAGTGATATTGACCCATATGTCGCTTTCACCTATGGGTGTGTGAGATTGCAAGAAAAGCTTTGACAGCTCAGTAGATAGTTTTCATATTGTCAATGAACACTAAACCTAAAAATGCTCCTGCCAGTCGCCTTGCTGGAGGAGCACAGTTGTATGCAATGTTGCCCACCATCTCGTAGATGCAGAAGATTGATTACAATGTTGATTGCGGAGTACAAGTGTGTCTGCATTACGATGCCGTACAGGGATTTTTTGCCGTGTCTGGTGTGAATCCAGCTTCACACCAGATCCGGCAAACTGGTTGCATTGCGACGGAAGTCTATTTATTTCAATAGGAAGCAATGCGCACCGCTGCAGCAAAATGTGGATGCAGTGCAGCGGGTGTGTCGCAATAGTTTAAATAATCCAACTTGTGCGGTGCTTTGCCGTACGGCACCAGAACAGGAAGTTGATTTACCACAGAGGAAGAACTAATATGTCGCTTTCACCTATAGGAGAAAAACAAATGACAAATGTTTTCAGTTTTCAAATTACAGAAGGTGCATACATCAGCTAAATCACAGTGTAATGATTACTCCCGAGGTAGAAAAAAGAACAATGTTTATTTTCTAAACAGGTATATGTCCCAAAGTCAAAGGCACAGAATACTCCAAGGCAGAACCATCCATACAACAGAGCAGAGGTCAGGCCAGAATATCAATAATAGGTATTGCAAAGGTACAGTGGATAATCCAAAGCAGAACAAGTCACAAACAAAGCAGAGGTCAAACCAGAACAACAATACAGGAATATAATGCTCAGTATGAAAGAAACCAATACTCACAATACCTCGCGAAGAGGCAATGTGTTTGTGTGGCTTAAATACAGTGTGGGTGAGAGCAGGTGTTCAGAATTTGGATGATTGAGTCTGGGTTACGGGAATTGTAGTTCTGAACAGGCATGACTAGGGAAGCTGTAGTCCACAGGAAGAAGAACTGGGGAATAGGAATTGTAGTTCTGAGCAATGTAGAATAGGGAAGTGGCAGTTTCCAGGGAAGGGGAACTGGGGAACGTTACACTCACTATTTTGATAAAGATGCATTACAATATATATTGTGTAGAAAGTGCACTTCTCTCATTTTATTGGGTATGCAATATTTAAATGGTAGTAGCAATGTTTTCCTCCAATTAATGTTATCTATTGTAGAACTCCAAAAAGATTTTCCTTTTGGAGTGACTAAGTTTCTTGATCGAGAGAGTTGATAAATAAATGTATTATTACACTCTTTAATTAGAAGTGAAACACCACCCGAACATACAAGGGATAATTGTTTAGAACATGACTCATGGGTAATGAAAGCTTTCATCGAACATAATAAACCATTTGAAATAGCCTATATAAAAGAGTTAAATTCTTTAAATGATACCGGATATTGGTAGATATTCATTTAATTCTCATATGGTAACATATCACCATTAGAATTGAATAGATCAATGACAAAAATTATGTCTATATTAAACCATTTATCAAAAAAGATTGATCTAGTTCTAATATTAATTTCTAAATTATTCCACAGGATGTTTTTGTGGGGTGAAAAGTTGTGGTTGTAAATTAATTTCCAGGCTTACAGAGCTTGTTGGTGGAATCTAGCCAAATTAATAGGTAATTTACCAGTGGAATAATTACATTTCATCAAGAAAGAAAGGCCTCCTAACTTTTTAAATATGTTATTAGGGATAAAATACCATATAGAGTCTGACCCAAGTAACATCTCTTCAACTAATTAATTTTGAATCTGTTGTTAGTATCGTCAAAGTTCAGGACTTTAAGACCCCCCTCACTTCTTTTATTTGCCAAAATATATTTCTTCAATTTATGATTATTCCAAATAAAATCTAATCAATATTTTTGGAAGTGTGATTATCTAAAGCTAAAGACAGGGAAGGGTAAACACCTGGATAATCTCTCTGCTTTGGAAAAAAAGACTCTAAAACTGACAGATCTCTTTGTAGCCAACTATTGAAAATATTTTTTGTTTTGGATAGTCATGGAGAAAAATTCAGAAACTGTCTACTACATTTTTTATTATATAAATCCCCAAGTATTTTACTTCATTTTTAATTGGTATATTTTCTACGTTGTGAAATAAACAGATTATTTCACACTTGGATAAAATAAGTTTGAGTCCAGAAGCATTAGAGAAAGCATTAACTGAAATTAAAACTGGAAAAACCTGCTCTTTATCTTTTAAGAATAAAGTGGTATCATCTGCTAATTATGAGATTTGAATCTCTCTGTTAAAGACACTAAGACCAACAAAGTTATCACTGCGCAAAATATCAATAGATAATGTTTCTACAACCAATAAAAATAAAAATGGGCTTAAGGGGCAAACCTGTCTGATTCCGCGAAGAATAGGAATCCTTGGTGATGTATGTGCATTTAAAATTATACATCTATCAATACCTTTGTACAGCATTTGGACAACATTATTAAAAATGGATGGGAATCCAAAAGCTTGAAAGGAGCTTATAAGGAACTGGTGCTCTACAGTGTCGAAGGGTTTATAAAAATCAAGGAATAAAATTATTAGACACAATTTCTACTTTGTAATCAATAAGATCCAGAACAAGTTGAGTATTACAACTAATATGTCCGGACGGCGGCTTCAGCGACGGGGGTCCGGGGACGGTTGAAACCGTGGGCCCCGGTGACATGGGTTCTGGGAGTCCTTGTGGCAGGGTGTCATGGAGCCCTGGAGGCAAGGGTTCTGGGAGCCATCTTGTGACGCAAGGCCCTAACCCTACGACGGGGAGCTCTGGTACAGGGGCCAACACCATGGACCGAAGGGCTAGGGGCTTTCACTAAAGCCCTAGGGGAAACTACGGGGGACCTAGGGGCAGGAACTGTTGCCCTAGGGGCAGAAAATGGTGCCCTAGGGGCAGGAACTGGTGTCCGAGGGGCAGAAACTGGTGTCCGAGGGGCAGAAACTGGTGCCCTAGGGGCAGAAACTGGTGTCCTAAAGGCAGAAACTGGTGCCCTAGGGGCAGAAACTGGTGCCCTAGAGGCAGGAACTGAAGCCCTAGAGGCAGAAACTGAAGCCCTAGGGGTTCTAGCTTAGGAGCTAGGGACTGTGCTAGCCTGACAGCTAGGGGGGTAGCTAGCCTGAGAGCTAGCCTGAAAGCTAGTGAGGTAGCTGACCTGGATGCTAGGGGGGCTAGTACTCGCTGCCCTGTAACTGAGTACTGAGGGGGTTAGCAGGAGAGCTGGGGCTAACCAAGGTAGCTTGTAAGCCAGGAAAGTTAGCTAGAGAGCTAGGAGCATAGCTAGACGTAGCACTGGGGAAGCTAACCTGAGAGTTGGGGGGACTAGACTGAAAGCTAGGACACCTACCCTGAGCGAGTGGAATACGGTGACATGGAGGAACATGTAGGGAACTGGGTAATCCCAACACCAAAACGGGGAGCCCTCTCCAATGGGCTACCCTGTTCCTTGGAGCCCGGGAAAGTTTAGTCCTCCTCCTTAGCCAAGCCGGACCAACCAACGAGACCAGGCATTTCCTCGTCGCTGTCCTGCTCCATGTCCCCGATGAAAAACTCCTCCTCGGAGAAGACCTCCTCCTCCCAGAAGGAACGCTCCTCTCTGGCGTCATCTGCCTCCTCCAGCCAACCACAACCAAAACAGGCTACTCCCTTGGCGCCGTATTCCACGTCCTCCGGGGAGTAACCCATAGCCCAGGCCTGCTCACAGATCCGGAGGTTGATCCGGTCGAGCTCACCTCCGGGAATGTAGTCCCCAGAGAGAGAAAGGAAAACTCTCAGCGGGTTTGCGGTTGCTCCTTCGCTTACTCGTTGAAAGGTCGGTCAATCTGTCACATGTCCTTTCCAGTATTTCTATAGAAATAGAGCCAGGTGCGAAGGAATTGCAATCAAACGTAGTTTAATTTCCAGAATACTTCGAAAACAAATACTGCCACGAGGGGCAAACCAGCATGTAGTTCAAACAATAAACAAAAACTATGCAACATGAACACATAACAGGGAATATTGACTGACAAAGACAGGGAGGAAACACCAGGGCTAAATATTAAACCAAATGAAGACTAACACAAAACACCTGGGAACACTAATCAACAAGGAGGGCGGAGCAGGGACCGTTACCAATACAAAACACACAGGACAGAAATCTCAATACAACACCGGTATAAAGCAAGGCACATAAGGGACACTAGGGGAAACCAAAACATAACAAACACACAGGGTAGAAATCTAAAACAAGAAACACACATAGGGAAGCAACTCAAAGGGAACATGTGAAACCAAACATAATAACCGAACCACCATGCATGCACTGAATACAACAAGGTAGACATGTACACAAGAGACACTAACGATAAAAAGGCGTCTCTATTAGCCTTCACCACTTTTAGGCCCTTAGTCCTATTTATAGCTAGTGATTGAGCTTTACATAAAAAACCTCCCATTTAGCACCATGTGACTCAAGTTCATTTTTTGAAAATATTTCTTTAGCTAATCCCTTGATCATATCATTAAAAGTGCTATCTTTTAGCAGAGAATTGTTCAACTTCCAGTAACCACGCAAGAAATTCTTTCTATGTCTTGTCTGCAAATTCAACTTAATTACTAGGTGGTCCGAGAATGGAGCATACTGACATCAAACACATTGTAGAATCTGTTGAGAAATAAAAAAAAGTATATTCTAGATTTAGACATTAACAACTTATTACTCCATGTATATTCCTTAACGTATGGGTGATAATAGCGCCATGCATCTGTCAAAGTCAAAGTCAAAGTTGTTTATTTATCATATGCATCGAATAACATACATCATCCTATGCAGAGAAATTCTTATGACATGGTTTGACACATCTATGCACTGGGCTTAAAAAAAAAGGAATTACAACAATATAAAGAATTTTTAAAATAATAATGACAGTAGTAATAATAATAAAACACTGTGTACTGAGCAGTGATCTGGAAAATGTACAACAGTAGAAGTAGTAAATATTATAGATTTGGCATGGAAAATTGCTTTTTAAAGGTGCATTTGAATTTCTGCTACGTCAGATGTAGAGAGCATAAAGTGAACATAGAGTGTTAGTGCTCAACAGACGATTTGCGATCAGTGTCTGTGTTCCATGTTGAGCAGCCGAATGGCCTGGGGGAAGAAACTGTTTTTAAGTCTGGTGGTCCGTGCCTTGATGCTCCGGTAACGTCTACCAGACGGCAGTAATGAGAAAAGTTCATGGTCTGGGTGGCTGTGGTCTTTAAGAATGATCTTAGTTTTCCTGAGGCATCGCTTATGGTAGATGCCTTGCACGGAGGGGAGGCAGCAGCCAATGATGCGCTCCGCTGACTTCACCACCCTCTGAAGGGCCTTACGATCAGCAGCGGAGCAGCTGCCGTACCAGGCTGTAATGCAGCCTGAGAGGATGCTCTCAATGGTGCACCTGTAGAAGTTAGATAAAATCCTGACAGACATGCCAAACTTCTTGAGTCTCCTCAGGAAGTATAGGCGCTTTTGGGCAGTTTTTGTTGCAGAGACTGTCTGTCTGGACCATGTGAGGTTGTCGCTGATGAACACACCGAGGAACTTGAACTCTAAAACTCTCTCGACTTCAGCTCCATCAATGTGTATGGGGGCGGGGCCCTCCCTCTGCTGCTTCCTAAAGTCCACTATCATCTCTTTTGTCTTGCTGACGTTGAGAGAGAGGTTGTTGCTCTGGCACCAGGTAGCCAAGGCATTTACCTCTTCTCTGTAAGCAGTCTCATCGTTGTTGGAGATGAGACCTAGGATGGTTGTATCATCAGCAAACTTTATGATGGTGTTGGAACTGCGTGTGGCCACACAATCATAAGTGAACAGAGCGTACAAGAGGGGACTGAGTACGCAGCCCTGTGGGGCTCCGGTGCTCAGGGTCATTGTGGAGGAGGTGAGGTTGCTCATTCTCACCATCTGGGGTCTTCTCGTTAGGAAGTCCAGGATCCAGTTGCAAA
>JACXGM010030764.1:0-13182 GCA_016801145.1 Umbra pygmaea
GTGTGTGTGGGTGTTTGTGTTTGTGTTTGTGTGTGTGTGTGTGTGTGTGTGTGTGTGTGTGTGTGTGTGTGTGTGTGTGTGTGTGTGTGTGTGTGTGTGTGTGTGTGTGTGTGTGTGTGTGTGTGTGTGTGTGTGTGTGGGTGCGGGTGTCGGTATCAGTGTGATTAGTGCATGTCAATGGCTTCATTACTGTGTAATGGAGGACGTGAAAATCCTGAGAACTGGAGATCCCCTGAGACGGTGAGCCTGTATAAAACCAGACCACTGCTCCACACAGAAGTACTCTGTCTCTCCTCCCAAGGCCAGCTAATGTTCTAAGGTCCAACCAGGTCACCTCACTGTGTTCCAAAGGCTCCTCTGAAGTGGACAGCAGACTAGAAGCTGTGAAACCATTACATACTACTGGCAGAAGTTTAAGGAGATCAAATCTGACGCACTTCTCAGGGTTCAGAGATTTGAACTGTAACACTTCATAATGGACGCAGGTACTGAATCTTTACTTTGTTTGTTTGAATTTCAAAGTTGTTAACTGACTTTTGTTGTGAAATTTTGTTTGTCATGTTTTTTTATTGCTTTCTTCCCCAGTTCCACGGCTGAGTCATGGGTGTTCCCTTGCTTTGCCATGCTGTGCCGAGGTTGGTGGCGCCAGCTGCACCAAAGCTCCCCAGGTCGCTGGGGTCAAAGTTCAACTGGAGATGCAGGCACTGTGGCAACAGTTTGACCAGCTGGGTACTGAGATGATTGTCACTAAGGCTGGGAGGTAGGATGGAATATACACATAAGTGTATACGGACACATTTTTACAGACATGGACAAACATAGACACACGGTCGTGGACACGCTCGCTGGGGTAGAACTAATCACTTGAAATGCTGTGTCCTGCTTGCTGTTGTGTTTCCAGGAGGATGTTTCCAACGTTTCAGGTACATATCTCAGGCATGGACCCAGCCGTGGAGTACGTGCTTCTGATGGACTTCATCCCTGTTGACGACAAGAGATACAGGTCATTTTTATTAACTTTATTTTATTACTTTTAAAAGGGGTATTTTATTATTTTGTTAACATTTATATATATTTCATATAAACACATATTCAGGATTGGAAATCTTTTTTAGTGTACACTTAAAAAGCTAATGCCGTATACAAACTATGAAGAAAATAATATAACCCTGCAGTGTATATATTTTCTCTGCAGTACCATATATTAAAAACATTGAGAACTTCAAATCTGCATATCCAGGCTCAAACATTTTTATATTATAATAATATAATGATACATGAAACATTTCTGGAAATCAGCCTTCAAAACATCATTGTATTCTCTGCTGTGAAGATGAGGGCGTAACATTTTTCTGACCAAGTTGTGGAAGAACGTTGTTCACAAGATGCCATCTTTTTGTGTTCTCCAGCATGCCCAGCCATGATTTTGTTATATAGATGCCATACATTTTATTTGTATTATGTTGTTCTTACACAATAATATATAGCAATGGAAAAATGTATGAAAAAATATTGTTAAAATGTTTTTAAATTATTCTATTTTAAATAATTCTAACCACTGAGTGGGAAAACCAGCGAGCATGTTAGAATCAGAACAAATTTGATTTTGCTTTTGGTTTGGCAATGATAGAAATTTGAAACAATGATTTTTTCTCAATTAACCAGCAAAAAGAAGTAGTGATCTATATAAATCTACATATTCAATGTGTTTTTGATTAGCATTTACTTATAGTAAAACTCCTTCTAATAAGGAGTGGCCTTATCGAACGAGCAGTGTGATAAGTATTGGACAGCTTGGTGACGCTTGCTTGGAGGAAGCATGTGATTGAACTTCGACCATCCTGCACCTGAGAATGTTTGTCAATGTGACGCAGAATAAAGGGTACTTGGAAACAATGATTTGGGAGGGGAGAAAAACTAAGGAAAATTTTTAATAAATAAAATGATGAGTCTACCAAAGAAATAGAGTGAAGAATGTTTTACTTTGTTCGCTTCCAAACCTATTAATTGTTCTAACACTCAGTGGGAATTGAACCGACAACCCTGGTGTTACATATATCATGGTCATACCACGCAAGCTACAAATGCCATTACTGAATTTGCAGGTATTTCTTGCCATATTTAAGTAAAATTGAAAGAGATGCAGTGACTCTGAACAGCAGAAAAAGCTAACGTACACAGTGGCTGTGTTCTCTTAGATATGCCTTCCACAGCTCTTCCTGGCTGGCGGCGGCCCGGGCTGATGTGGCTACGCCTGGGAGAATGCACTTCCACCCAGACTCCCCGGCCAAAGGATCCCAGTGGATGAAACAGACTGTTTCATTTGACGCACTCAAACTGACCAATAACCTGCTAGATGACAATGGACATGTGAGTTAAACAAACACAAACACACACACACACACACAGACACACAGACACACAGACACACAGACACACAGACACACAGACACACAGACACACAAATACAATACATACATACATACATACATACATACATACATACATACATACATACATACATACATACATACATACATACATACATACATACATACATACATACATACATACATACATACATACATACATACATACATACATACATAGTATGTAGACACACAGACCAGTCATAGGCAGACGCAGACACATAAACAATTACTACTGACATGTATTAATCACACATAAACAAACATCTCCTCTGCGCGGCGCAGAGTTCTGGTATAAATTGTTCATGTCGCTCTCTAAAGACTTCCTTGTGTATGTCAAACACATGTGAATTCAATCATGGTTGTAGAGTTGTCATCTCATGCACTTAATCAAATGAAGGCTTCTGTGTTGAATGAATCTTGGCAACACGTGCTTGGAGGAAACATGTGATCGATCTTTGACCATCACGCACCTAAGAGCAGTTGTAAACTAGACAAGGCTTAAAGGATATTGGACATCATACATTTAGAGAGAAGAAAAATGGTTGACCACCCCTTCCCAAAAAAAGCCCATATAAACAACAACAACCAAATAAAATGAGTTATTCTGTACTTGTATAATATATTTGGCTTGTGTTTGTCACTCGTCCAGATGATTTTGAACTCCATGCATCGGTACCAGCCTCGTTTCCATGTGGTGTATGTGGACCCGCGGAGAGACAGCCAGCGCCACGCCCACCGCAACTTCTGTACATTCTCCTTCCCTGAAACCTGCTTCATAGCTGTCACTGCCTACCAGAACCATAGGGTATTGTAAAGACTGTGTCCTCAGTTATTATACTAGAGTCCTGCCCTAACAAGTTTTTAATTATGTCCAGCTCAGATTAAGACAGAATGCTCTATGTCTCTAGCGTCCTGTCTAAACGTGAGATATGTCAACCTCAGATTAAGACAAGAATGCTCTATGTCTCTAGAGTCCTTTCCTAACATGGGTTATGTATGTCCACCTCAGATTAAGACAGAATGCTCTATGTCTTTAGAGTCCTGTCTTAAAGTGAGTTATGTCAACCTCAGATTAAGACAGAATGCTCTATGTCTCTTGCCCATCAAAGCTTTCTTTCTCTCTGAAGTTCAATTCAATTTCAATTCAGAAGGTTTCATTACCCTGGTGAGTAAATGTGTACTTTGCCAAAGTATGAGAAGTTAGCATTAAACAAAAACAAAAAACATCAAATGTTAAGGGTAGATGGTACGAAAAGAAAAGCTATCAATTTAGATTTAAATAAAGTAGAAGGGAGTAAAGCATAGAAAAAAATGAGCTGTACCCTTGATAAAATTCACTATTGTGGTTGTGCTCACTCTATCTATCTCCTTCTCTCTCTCACTATCTCTCTCAGATCACACAGTTGAAGATAGCAAGTAACCCGTTTGCCAAAGGCTTTCGAACAGCTGACCCGGATGACTGGTAAAACAAATAAGCATGTTCTGTGTATTCTTGAAAGAATATGCAGGTACCGTATAACAAATGAAGAAGTATGAAACATGTATGAAACATGTAAACACTCACTGCTGTAAGTTGCTCTGACTAAGAGAATCTGCTAAAAGTGATGTAAAATATTGGTTAAAACATCTGACTAGTTATTAGTCTGTGTGCGAGATGAGCTGGTCATTAAGGATAAGAACCACATATAGCATACTATAAAAATATTATAATAATAACAACAATAACCATGTAGAATAATGATAATAAATTAATGTGCAGCAGCTACGTAAAGCATCAATGCACAGCACAGTATAACTGTAGGCAATACATAAGTTCAAAGGTTAGAGTTGATGTTGACCTTTTTTAAACTGAAGCCACTCTTGTCTAGTCACTGTAGTCTGACTGTTGTTTGGATGTCCTGTGGCTGTTCCTTGTTGTATTCATTCAGGACGGGCAACACCAGGCCTGCAGCCCAGTCTCCATCCACCTGGCAGGCACAGGAGGGCAGACATCACCCTGTCAGTGTTTCAGTAGAGCAGCCAACAGAGAACCAAAAGGGACTATCAAGTGAG
This sequence comes from Umbra pygmaea, assembly GCA_016801145.1. Lineage (NCBI taxonomy): Eukaryota > Metazoa > Chordata > Actinopteri > Esociformes > Umbridae > Umbra > Umbra pygmaea. Next base: position 4,485 of record JACXGM010030764.1, read on the forward strand.
TGCCTGACAAAGGAATCCCCCCTGGTTTTCCCCTAAAAACATCTCAATGTCACACCGGACATTTGCAACATACAGCCACTGATTTCTTATCTACCTGCAAAAAAAAAAGGGAACCCATACAGAAATCTAATATATGGCCATATATGGCCATACATATGAAAAATCTAAACATATATTTGAAAATGTATGACCATATATTTTGATTATAATATTTGAATTACACAATGAGGAAATACATGTCACATATATAAAAACTGCAAATTTTGTATATTTCGACATACACTCACCTAAAGTATTATTAGGAACACCCGTCCAATATCTCCTTAATGAAATGATCTACTCAACCAATCACATGGCAGTTGCTTCAATGCATTTAGGGGTGTGGTCCTGGTCAAGACAATCTCCTGAACTCCAATCTGAATATCAGAATGGGAAAGAAAAGTGATTTAAGCAATTGTGAGAGTTGCATGGTTGTTGGTGCCAGACGGGCCGGTCTGAGTATTTCACAATCTGCTCAGTTACTGGGATTTTCACGCACAACCATTTCTAGGGTTTACAATGAATGGTGTGAGAAGGGAAAAACATCCAGTATGCGGCAGTCCTGTGGGCGAAAATGCCTTGTTGATGCTTGAGGTCAGAGGAGAATGGGCCGACTGCTTCAAGCCGATAGAAGGACACCTTTGACTGAAATAACCACTTGTTACAACCGAGGTATGCAGCAAAGCATTTGTGAAGCCACAACACGCACAACCTTGAGGTGGATGGGCTACAACAGCAGAAGACCCCACTGGGTACCACTCATCTGCACTACAAATAGGAAAAAGAGGCTACAATTTGCAAGAGCAAACCAAAATTGGACAGTTGAAGACTGGAAAAATGTTGCCTGGTCTGATGAGTTTCGATTTCTGTTGAGACATTCAGATAGTAGAGTCAGAATTTGGTGTAAACAGAATAAGAACATGGATCCATCATGCCTTGTTACCACTGTGCAGGCTGGTGGTAGTGGTGTAATGGTTTGGGGGATGTTTTTTTTGCACACTTTAGGCCCCTTAGTGCCAATTGGGCATCGTTTAAATGCCACGGCCTACCTGAGCATTGTTTTTGACCATGTCCATCTCTTTATGGCCACCATGTACCCATCCTCTGACGGCTACTTCCAGCAGGATAATGCACCATGTCACAAAGCTCGATCATTTCAAATTGGTTTCTTGAACATGACAATGAGTTCACTGTACTAACATGACCCCCACAGTCACCAGATCTCAACCCAATAGAGCATCTTTGGGATGTGGTGGAACGGGAGCTTCGTGCCCTGGATGTGCATCCCACAAATCTCCATCAACTGCAAGATGGTATCCTATCAATATGGTCCAACATTTCTATAGAATGCGTTCAGCACCTTGTTGAATCAATGCCACGTAGAATTAAGGCAGTTCTGAAGGTGAAAGGGGGTCAAACACAGTATTAGTATTATGGTGTTCCTAATAATCCTTTAGGTGAGTGTATATGTACATATATGTGATGATGTTTCCACCATACACAGTGAAAATATTGGTGTTAAATCAACACCCTAAGTGTAAAATTATCACTCTTTGGTGTTATAAACACTGATAGTGTTAATTTAACACTGACGTTTTTGCTGTGTATATACCAATATAGGACATATAAGTTATATACACATATGGCCATATATTAGATTTCTGTATGGGAACACACAAATCACACATCCAGTCTCGATTAATATAACATATTAAAGATCAAAATCCTTACTGTTCATTAGGTAAATCGTTGAGAACAAATAGACGTGACAACGGTCAATAGAAAACAAAATCACCAACCGATTGAAAGCTGGATTCAAACTCCCATTGAAAATCAAAGTAAACAATTGAAATCACGGCAACTCATAATGTCACTCAGTAGTGTGTATGGCTCCCATGTGACTGTATGAACTCCTGACAACATCTGGGCATGCTCCTGATGAGACAACAGATGGTGTCCTGGGGATCTCCTCCCAGACCTGGATCAAGGCATCAGCGCCACAGCTCCTGGACAGTCTGTGGCGCTACTTGGCAGCATCAGATGCACCCATACATAACGTCCCAGAGGTTCTCAATTGGATTCAGGTCTAAGAATGTGAGGGCACACTCTGGCCACATAAGACTGGGTATTGTCTTGCATCAGGAGGAACCCAGGGCCCACTGCATCAGCGTAAGATCTGACAATGGGTCTGAGGATTTCATCCTCTATCTATCCAGCCTGGGTACCGTTGTTTAGCATGTGGAGGTCTGTGTGGCCCTCTGTGGATATGCCTCCCCAGACCATCACTGACCCACCGCCAAATCGGTCATCCTGGATGATGTTGCTGGCAGCATAGTGTTCACCACGGCATCTCCAGACCCTTTCACATCTGTCACGTGTGCTCAGTGTGAACCTGCCCTCATCTGTGAAGATAACAGGGCGCCAATGGTGGACCTGCCAAATCTGGTGTTCTCTGGCGAATGCCAATCGAGCTGCACGGTGCTGGTCTGTGATCAAATGTCCCACTACAGAATGGCTGGCCCTCATGCCACCCTCATGGAGTCTGTTTCTGACAGTTTTGTCAAAAACATGCACAACAGAAGCCCGCTGGAAGTAATTTTGTAGGACTCTGGCAGAGCTCCTCCAGTTCCTCCTCAAACAGAGGAGCAAATACCAGGCCTGTTGCTGGGTTGATGTCCTTATACAACCCTGTCCAGAGTTCCTTTTGTAATGACCCGTCTCCTGGTATCTCCTCCATGCTCTTGAGACTGTACTGGAAGACACAGCAAACCGTCTTGCAAAGGCACATATGGACATGCCAAACTGGAAGAGCTGGACTACCTGTGCAACCTGATTGGCCTGCAGGTACCAACTCATGCTACCAGTAGTGACAAGGACACTAGCAAAACGTAAAACTGAAGAAGAATCAGTCAAGAAGGATAAGGAGAGAGCCACCACTTGCAAAAAAAGAGTCTTGCTGTTGCCTCTCCAGTGCACCTGTTGTCACTTTAATTTGCACCAAAACAGGTGACATTGATTCACAATCGCTTATGCTTCCTAACTGGACAGATTGATATCCCTGAGGTTTATTTGACTTGGTGTTATAGTATGATGTTTGCGTTTTCCCCTAATTTTTTTAGCAGTTTATTCAATAATGGACACTAATCTTGATCAGAGTTGTGATATATATATTTTTGACACATTTCTTATTTTCTTACCACCTCCACAGGAGAAAAGGATATTAACAGTGTCTCCCTATCAACAAAGCAGTGTAAACCAGCTCAAGTCACAGAAGAAGAAGGCTGTAGCAGTGAGAGGAAGGATATGGAAAATCATATTTTTCCATCCTCAACTTTCATTCCCTTCCCCTCGTTCTGGGAATGTCCAAGCATGTCAGAGAGACTTCCATTCCTTCCGTAGCCTCATGTTTTCATTTCTCACGATGTCCTCCAAGGTGTGGCTCTTTGTGAAGTTTTCATTCACACCTGTGATCTTCTCGTTTCAACAGAAAAGCAAGGAAAGAGCGACAAGGATTATGACGTTGACATATGTTAATCAGTTAATCAATTATTTAGCCTATTTTGTTTAATAAAATAAATTTAAGCGGGTGATTTTATTTGTTGTACAAAGAGGAACTTAGGTGTGATGGGAAAGTATTTGTTCAGAATTGGAAATCATTTATTATTGTTATTATTATTATTATTATTATTATTATAAAAAACATTTCAAACGAATTGCTAATTTGCCTTCTTACTTCTTGTAGTTGACGTTATTTTGTTAAAAACTGCTATACCCACAATGCCCTCTACGCTCCTATTTTCCGATTGAAGTGGGAGACGCTCCGCTCAGTTTACCAGAGGATGCGGGATTGATGGACAAGGCGTAAGAATGAGGGGGTAGCAGAGCGAAAGCACGGAAGAGAGATGCGGATTATGGTGGCTTGATTGTGGTTTTTGGTGGTGTGATAGAGCGATGATCGAACGGGTAACCGGTATCTGGATTGTTCATATTGGGACCTCGGCATTTTGACGCATGAAACTGTTATCTAGTTTATTATAGGCCTATGTTTGCGCATTTGTTGATTTCATTAAACTATTCGCATTTTCCGTTGCATATAAGTACATTGATATCTCTAACATGTATTAAAGAAATATTATAAGATTTAGCCAATTTATTTTCTCATAAAGTGAGGTCAAGGTTTACAGAAACGGCACTAAAGCGATAGATAACACACCAGTTATGAATACGGAGAGATTTGAAAAATCAAGGGACTTTTTTTTCAATTACAATTTAAGCACATTTGTGTAATGGCTGCAACTGTCAATTTGCGCAGCATCGACGTTTGATGTAGGTGCTTTAAAAATAAATTCTGCAACAATTTTATTATGTCCAACCAAAAGGAAACGGACAAGCTTTAAATATAGTAGCTATAAAACGACATTTCAAAATGGAGGCATTCTGGTATCACTGTATTATATTTTTATGGACGTTTGTTGGGCCGTTAGTGGGTGTCAGTTTCGGCAATATCGGTAATGAAGTTGAACCGATCAGCTCCGGTCAACTGGCTATCCGCTTTCCGCTGCGGCAGGGCCCTCTGTCGGAACCCCAACACCCGCATGTAGCCGGGCTGCGCTCCTCAAGGGCAACGCGGAGGCGCAGGGCGTTGGGTGCCATCAATTTCGTGGATATGATCGACAACCTTCGTGGGAAATCTGGACAGGGTTACTATGTGGAAATGGCAGTTGGTTCTCCACCACAGAAGGTGACTCTACGTCTTTCTCCCTTTCTCTGTGTGTTTCTCTGTTCAATACAGTTAAATTATAAACGACTGACAGTACATTGCACCGAATCAGTTTCTTGGTTGCCTTGCAGGTAGGATCTACGGTACAGTAGGCTATAAAAGAGTCCAGGTAAAGATTGGTTACTGGCCTGTAAAAGTGCTGAAGAACAATAAGAAGTGTGAGCTTGTGTTTGTTTGTTAGTTAGTTTGTTTATGCACTTGCATGTTAGAGCAGGCAGAGGGAGGAAGATAATTAAGTCAATATTTCTGCAGAGAGAGAGGGAAGAGAGATGGAGTGAGAAAGGGAGGAAGAGAGGTATGCAGGAGAGAGAGAGAGAGAGAGAGAGAGAGAGAGAGAGAGAGAGAGAGAGAGAGAGAGAGAGAGAGAGAGAGAGAGAGAGAGAGAGAGAGAGAGGAGAGTAAAATGCCAGTGGGGTGCCAGTAGGCAGCTGTGTGGTACAGGCTGGCACAGAACAGGGATCCCTGTGTGGGCACCAACACCATGCCCTGCTCTGTGCCGGGAGGAAGGAGCCATTGCTGGTTAGAAACAGTGATGTATACGACCACATGTATTGATCCAGTGTTAAAAATAAAATGTTATGGATTCTAAAGTTTCAACTTTTTATTGATGGCATAAACAATACTGACATTGTTACTGGTAAGATGCTTGTGTTTCAATACCTACACATGCAGTCCAATAAATAGTCCCCTAACATAAAAACATGTCCACTTGAGTTCAATATGGTCCTGTGAAAAATACAAAACATCTAGGAAACATGACATTAATAAATGGAAACTGTATGGTGGACAGACCCTGTGTTCATAATGGTACAGTTGAACTGATAGTGTCCTTGGTGTAATAGGGAGTTCGTTTAACCAATAGTGTCACTGATGTAATAGGGAGTTAGTTTATCCAATAGTGTCCATAATGTAATAGGGAGTTAGTTTAACCAATAGTGTCCGTAATGTAATGGGGAGTTAGTTTAACTGATAGTGTCACTGATGTAATAGGGAGTTAGTTTAACCGATAGTGTCACTGATGTAATAGGGAGTTAGTTTAACCAATAGTGTCCGTAATGTAATAGGGAGTTAGTTTAACCGATTGTGTCCGTAATGTAATAGGGCAGATGTTTACCGATAGTGTCCCTGATGTCACAGCGAGATAGTTAAACTAATATTTCCCATATGTAATAAAGAGTTAGTTGAACAGAGATTTCCCTTGGTAAATATGGGAATTAGTTGAACTTATACTGTCCCTATGTTATATGGAGTTAGTGTAACCCATGTTTAATGTAATATGGCAATTTCCATTATCGTCTTGCTTTGTCAACAGACAAATCAACAAACACTTGATGTAACCTTTAGATCCAGTTTGTGGTGGAGCCGTAATTGGGACACAATCCTGGTTTCCCTGCAACGGTCCTGATACACGTTTGTCCAATGTACTAGAATAGAATAGCTCAAGATGCTAAATTGTCACTGTAATTTTTAGATGTCAGAACAGCCAATGTAATCCAGGGTTTTAAAGTAATCCAGGGCTATGTATCAAGTAGCAGTGTTGATCTAGACTCAGGTCTGTTAGCCGCTGACTTTATCTTCTAAAATACAGAGACTCTAGGCTACTGCTAGTTAGAGGAAGTAGATCAGGGCTACTGCTAGTTAGAGGAAGTAGATCAGGGCTACTGCTAGTTAGAGGAAGTAGATCAGGGCTACTGCTAGTTAGAGGAAGTAGATCAGGGCTACTGCTAGTTAGAGGAAGTAGATCAGGGCTACTGCCAGTTAGAGGAAGTAGATCAGGACTACTGCTAGTTAGAGGAAGTAGATCAGGGATTACTGCTAGTTAGAGGAAGTAGATCAGGGCTACTGCTAGTTAGAGGAAGTAGATCAGGGCTACTGCTAGTTAGAGGAAGTAGATCAGGGCTACTGCTAGTTAGAGGAAGTAGATCAGGGCTACTGCTAGTTAGAGGAAGTAGATCAGGGCTACTGCTAGTTAGAGGAAGTAGATCAGGGCTAATGCTAGTTAGAGGAAGTAGATCAGGGTCAGAGCTGGATTAAGGTGTGTCTGTGTCAGGATACAGCTACTGGGCCAGGCGTCTCAGGTGGTGTGTGTGACAGGAAGCAGGATGCGGGCAGGACAGATCAATCAAGAGGAGTCAGCGTATTCCTCCCCAAAAGAAATGCCTCCTCTGAGGGTACCGGGTAGCGGACAGCAGCCAAAGGAGAGTTGATACTGGTGAAAATTTAGTGACTTTTCACACTACTTTTGCTAGGGGGATTATTTACTTCAAACCTTGTGACATGAAATATTCTGGTCCACACACCAAGGGTATTCAAATCTTACGCTACGAGGTACGGAGCCTGCTGTTTTTTTGTTCTGCCTCATCAATAATTGCACACATCTGCTATACCAGCTCTAAAAGAAACCGATTTGTGGGTTGCATTGACAAACTATAGTGGAAATGGCTACAAGGTCCAGATTTGAATATGAGGGCCATATACAATCTCGCCAGTGGTGGGTTCCCCACAATGCATCACACTAATCTGTGTTCAATAATTGGCTCTTGGATGCATGGACACGAGGTGTAGCGAATGTGATTGGTTAGTAGGAATCCAAACTGTTCCTGGAGACCACAAGCCATCTCAAGGTTTTGCTGTAGCCTTGCATTAGCTCAACTGAATTCTGTTTAATTATTTTAATTCAACTTTATTTAACCAGGTATGCTAATTGAGTACAGATTCTTGTTTAAAAACAGTGACCTGGCCAAGATGTAGTGCACAAGACAACAAAAAGTTACACATGAAAAACACAAAACGTACAGTCAAAATACACAATAAAAAAAAATCTATATACAGTGTTTGCAAATAAGGTCTGTTTAGGGAGGACAATAAATACAGTAGGTCATACTGGTGGAACAGTAACTGTGTAGCAGTAACACTAGAGTGAAAATTGTTTAAGGGATTGATAATTAGTTGATTCAGGTGTGCTAGCTCTGGGATACATCTAAAACATGGAATGGCTTAAGGTCCCATAAAGAGTTTTAAATACCACTGGGTTAGATGATGACATCAGCATGTTATTGGCAAACAGTGCATATAAGACATATTTTGGTAGCAGCGTGTAGCTTGTTTTTTGGGTAGAAATTGTGTGTCGCTAGGGTGAGAAATTCGGTATCAGGCTGCAGGTTCTTCCAAACACTTACATGAGAAATATGTTATAGTCCACGTCTTTGAGTTTACCACATCAAATCCAACAAACATTAAACCCTGTGGGAGGAAACATATTCAAGAATAAGTTATACAAAGTGCAGGTTCATGTTTCATGTGTTACATCTTTATTCTTCTAAAAACATTATCACTATCAGAAACATTATCACTATCAGAAACATTATCACTATCAGAAACATTATCACTATCAGAAACATTATCACTATCAGAAACATTATCACTATCAGAAACATTATCACTATCAGAAACATTATCACTATCAGAAACATTATCACTATCAGCCCCTGATTAAAATGTACCTGGAGAGATACTCCAAAACCTGTTTCTGGAGAGCTAAAGTATTTGCATGTACGTTTGTAACTCCAAACCTGTTTCTGGAGATCAAAAGTATTTGCATGTACGTTTGTAACTCCAAACCGGTTTCTGGAAAGCTAAAGTATTCGCATGTACGTTTGTAACTCCAAACCTGTTTCTGGAGATCAAAAGTATTTGCATGTACGTTTGTAACTCCAAAACCTGTTTCTGGAGAGCTAAAGTATTTGCATGTACGTTTGTAACTCCAAACCTGTTTCTGGAGATCAAAAGTATTTGCATGTACGTTTGTAACTCCAAACCGGTTTCTGGAAAGCTAAAGTATTCGCATGTACGTTTGTAACTCCAAACCGGTTTCTGGAG
>JACXGM010030765.1:0-13180 GCA_016801145.1 Umbra pygmaea
TGCTTTTAAGAGGCGGTAAATTCCCCCCGCAGAATCGAGGCGCGCTCTTACAGGCAGTCTTTGTAAATACCACGGAATATATAATTAGGCGCAGTTTACCGTATCCTCCCACCTTTTTGCGTGGAACTCCCACTTTCTCCATGACCCTCCCACGAACGCATATTGAAAGCGCAACTTGTTTCTTGTCGCTCATGTGGCACGCAATCTGCGATTTTACCCAAGTGCGCCTGGTTAGTAAATAGCCCGCATTGGTTACGTCCGTCTTTGCGACCAATTAGCGCCTGAAAACAGGCGCAAACGGCTTGATAAATCTAGCCCTATGTGTCATACTGCACTGCATCTTCGTACTGTACAATTTGAGTGATCTGCGACTCTTCAGGGAAGTCAGGAACTAGTACACACAGTTAGTTAGAAAAGGAAAAACAAGTTTTTTAAACAGAAAATTTCATTTTGATCTTCATCAAGGTCCTCGGAGAGGTCTAAGGAGAACAAGAGCACCTTGTCCCAGCTTCCCACTTCTTTACAGCTAGGTTACACTGTCATCAACAATAAGTCTACGATAATCAATTTCAATAAGCATTTTGCTATGGCTGGTCATGCTTTCCACCTGGCAACCCTCACCCTTGCCAATGACACTGCAGTCCCTGTAGCAACATCACCAAGTCCTATCCCATCCCCTCCGAGCTTGTCTGGGGTGCACCTCAGCCACACTGAAGGTCCTAAATAATATCATAACTGCCACTGACAAGACAATACTGTGCAGCAGTCTTCATTGACTTTGCCAAGGCTTTCAAACCTGTCAATCAAACTGAATTCTCATTGGCAGACTATATCCCTGCTTTCTCAAATGACTGCCTCACCCATTTCACCACTGCTTCTCAGATAGAGTTTTTTTATTTTTTATTTGACAGGGACAATGCAAACAAACATGGTGTCAAAACAAAGCTTGTCACTGTGATGCTGCATATAAAGTTTATAGCTATTGCTAATTTTCAACTTCCGTCCCTGGTTGGGCTTTTGTACACAGACGAAGTTACATAGTTACAAGTTGAGTGTGTTTAATTGGAGGGCCTGCTGTCTGGACCTCTGGCTGTCTCTATGGGGGTGTCAAACTATTAGATTATTGGGCCAACTCTATTTTCTGTACAGTATATTAATAATGTCAGACTTGCTGCTGGTGACTGCACCCTTAAGTCTTCAGCCGACTATACTTTTAGCTCCACCTTTTATGACGATTTTAACTGTTGTGATTTGCACTAGTCATCACATCGTCTTTTGTTCATCATCTTTCTATCATGTATTTTCCTGTGGAACATCAACCTCTCGCTTCCTGCTGCCAATGCCTTACTGTAGACAGTGAGACACACGGTTGCTGTGTGTTCTGTCTGGGGATAGAACAAGCCCAAGCGGCCCGGCGGCCCTCTGTGGCATGTTGGGTTTGTGCAGGGCTGCTGATCAAGGTGAGGCAGAGACAGGAGGCCTTTTAAACTTCTGCTCCTCCCTGTGAGGTGGCAGAGGTGGTTATGACCCTTGTATCTGAGGGGGAAGAGGAAGAAGAGGAGGCCTCTGGATCCCGCGGCGGTCTTGTAGATCACAAGATGGCTCCAGAGGAGCTGGCTGAACTGGCAGCGCATGTTCAGCTCCTGAGCAGCCCAGACTCCTCTCCTTTTAACTCTGAGACGGAGGAGCGCTCTTCTGAAGAAGAAATTGAGGTTGCCGCTCTACCGCCGGTTCCTGAATTGGCCCGCCAGGTCAATTCGTCAGGACCTCTCTGGTATTATGTGGAAGGTGGCCGCGAGAGTCAACATCCCTTATCCACCCTTGGCAGAGGTGACGGTTGGAGGAAAGTGGGGCAACACTACTGACGACAAGCCCGTCACCCAGAAAGAGCCCCCTCCCTCCCCGATGATTGGCCTGACAGAATTTTTGGAGGCATCATGGGGAGCGCCGGTTCAGTCCACGGCTCTGGTCAGGGGATCACTCCCTTTACCTGCCTTGGCGGGGAGATCCAAGCCGGTGGCCAAGGGGCTGCCGTGTTTGGATGCGTCACTGGCAACGCATCTGGCGAAGGGCTCATCGGTGAGGCTCGCAGATAGGAGACCCCAGCATTGGGAGGTGAAGGACAGACTGACTTCATCCTGGTTGGATAAGTCTCACATCCTCGCCGCCCAGTCTGTAGGAGTGGGGTCTAACATCGCTCTCCTGTCTTCAGCAATTTCCACTGTGGGGGTGGAGAGACCATCTCTCTCCGCGAGTGAAATCGAGGAGGTAGGCAAAGCTGCCTGTGTGATATCTAAGATGGCTGAGGCATTGGCCATGTGGTCAGGACGGGTCATGGCTGTAACTGTTGTGGCTGAACGACACCTTTGTCTGTCAGGCACGGCCCTCAGTGAAAGCCAGAAGATGCCCCTTCTTAATGCTCCCTTTGTCCCCGACGCTCTGAGCATCCGAGCGGCGCCTGACATCATGGTGCGGCTAGCAAAGGAGGAAGAGGAGAAGAAGGTCATTGCGATAACCTTCCCACTGCACCGGCGCTACTCGGCGCCCTCAGCCTTCTCCTCTACTTCATCTGCCAGACCAAAGATGGCAGCCACTCCTAAACCTGCTGGGCAGAGAAGCGTGTCTAAGCGGCGACAGGACAAATGCATGTCCTCCCATCCCCAGCCGACACCACCCGTCACAGAGCCCGCTCCGGAACCCCGGCCTTCCTCAAGCGGGCAGCAGCAGGTTGCAAGACCTCTGGCCCCAACATGGACATGCCAGCTGGCGCCAGGGGGAAAGTGGCGCCATCAATGACGGGAGGGGGGAGAATTCCTCATCAGGGAATTTCCCAAAACGGAGGGACTACTGAAAGTTATCCCTTGTGTCTGTCGGTTTGTCCCACTGCCCCTCCGTGGAGAGGGCAGGGGTATTCTCTGTGCTTAGTGTTAGTACTGTGTCTATTCAGGCTACTGTACTTCCTTGCCAGCCTTGTGTTTCACTGTTCAGTTGAAGGTCTCCAGGCTCTGGGCTAACGCCGAGTTGATGGCGGTGAAACCTTCATCTGTTATGGGTAACACTAACAAGGTAGTGAAAGTGAAACTAATAGAGTGATTTCTTCCTCTATTAAGCAGGTTGTTTTCACGCACTCTAACCCTGATAAAATGAGCACGCTCATTGATAAAGGGTTTAACACTTCTCTAGCTAGACCAACTAGCGTGTCAGATAGTACAAACATGCTTCCTTTCACTGCTCGCTCCTCGCTAACTCTGGCTAACGCCGGGTTACAGGCTAACACAGAGATGCGGCTGTTAAATTCTCAACCCGACTCTGTGTCTCATGGCTCTTTTCCCATGCCTGTCAGCTCTTGTGTTTGTGAAAAGGAGAGGGGAGGGGCTCCCCCCTGCTTGCTACTCACTAGGAAGCGCAGTGGTATTTTTCTCTCACGTGACAGTCTAGACACACAGAGAAAGAGAAAATGCCCTTTTCCTCCAGTTTCATCTTCCTGTACGGCTGAAGGGAAAGCAAACAAGGAGGGAGGGAGAGTTTTCTTTCTCTCAATCCCCTCACACTGTAAACTCCCGCGAGTGAGGAGGGAACCCTACCCCCCCGCCCTTGCGCCCTTTCAAAATCATTCCAGATGTTTCTGACCCAAAGGGCTGCTCGCTCGCTCTCGCCATTTTATCACGAATGGCGAGAGAGATGCTTTTTTCCAGAGTGGATAGACTCAACACTACGGAAAGGCTACACACTCCAGTTTCGCCACCCCCCCTCCTTTTCGGGGAATCAGAGAGACAGTTAAGTCATCTCCAAGCAAAAGAGACGCCCTGGTGAGGGAGATCTCTCAGCTCTTAGAGAAGGAGGCCATGTCAGAGGTTCCAAAGAAAACAGGAGGGGTGAGACCGATCTTAGACCCGAGGTTCTTAAACAGATTGACAACCAGGAGAAGCTTTCGCATGCTGACAGTCAGACACCTGATGGAATGCATTCATCAGGGCGATCACTATGGAAGCCCATAAGGGACTAAATTCAAATTATAGTGCAATTTCAGAAATGCATTATCATTTTCAATATACAGGTCCTTCTCGAGAAATTAGCATATTGTTCATTATTTTCCATAATGTAATGATAAAAATATAACTTTCATATATTTTAGATTCATTGCACACCAACTGAAATATTTCAGGTCATTTATCGTTTTAATACTGATGATTTTGGCATACAGCTCATTTTCCTTTTGTAAGAATGACTTCAGTGCCGTTGTTTTTTTCTCAAAGAAAAGATTAACTGCTGAGCAGTTAGCTGATAATATTGCAGAATACTCTTCCATTTATGACACCATCGTGGACGATGTGGTGTTTACAAATTTAAGAGAGGTGATTGAGAGAGTGTCTGACACACCCCGTTCCAGCGGAAGACCAGCTCTTGATATTCCTAGTGAGGATATTGAGACATACCTGTTAGCAGGATTAAAAGTGAATGAAATTGCAGAGCTTTACGGAGTGTGTCAGAATACCATCTATCGTAGGATGCAACAACAAGGATTGAGATAACGTTAAGCATGTACATCACAGTCAAACAACATTTTTGTAAGGTAGCTGTGAATACCAGTGTAAACTCTCCCAATATTAATGGGACTCGTTGGTTTAACGTTAGCTAACTTGAAATTTACCTCATCACAAGGCGTATCTAAGTTGTTATCATTAACTTTTGGTTAACATTACTATAACGTTAGCTGCCTAGATTTATTTTGTAGGAAAAGAGAAACAAACCAATTTTTTAAACACAAGTGTTAATAATACATTTACAGCATTTTTTCTAACATGGGGACACCAGGGGTGGCGATCGCCTGCCCACCTGTTAGTTCACCACTGCTATTACGTTAGTTCTGTATCAGCTCTGTCACAAACAGTATTCTACTACAGAGAGCAAAGCACTGCTCCAGAGGCTAACAAAATATTAACCCTGTCATTAAGAAAACTCAGAGGAAGTTAGTCAATGGCTACAAGAGGATTTGTCTTTAAAGCGTAGAATCTTGATTTCCAAGGCTGAAGGAATCGCTAGACTAACGTATGCTGCTCTTCCTTTACATCTTGACAGTATTTTAGGCAAAGAAATAGACCAGATTCATTTGAATTTTCTTTGGAAAAACCAAACACACTGCATAAAAAAATCTGTTGTAATGAACACTTGAGTGTGGAAGACTTAACTGTTTGTAGAACTTTATTCCTCATCATGTTTCTACCTCTTTTGGTTGCCTCAGCTTTATATGGCAGGCTTTTTTGTGATGGACATTAATTTATAAGCACAATTTTTCCCCACACAGATGTTATACAGTATATGTAATACTCCAGACATTATACAAAAACATGTCATTATTTTTAGAATATTGGTTCCGAAATAATATACTTCTGGTGAGCAGTGGCGGGCTGTGCATTTTACATGCATTTAAAACGCATTATAATAACCTCTCAATGACATTGTAGGGCTTTTGTATATATTATACAAAATATAAATTGGCTACATCGTATTTCCTTTAAGTTATATTTCTTAACGTTAGCAGGTCAGAACTCAGAAATACCATTATTATGTTCACTACAGAGGTTTTGCAAACTACCCACATTTGTCTTTCCCCCCTGAAGGTGGCTTTCAGAGGCTAGGTCAGGGGTGTTCCTCATGCCATTTTCTACAGTTACAGTATGCACCGAATAGCCTAATAACTTGCATCCTTTATTCGTTCATGTACTTAAATGTGCACATTTCCTTGAGGATTCTAATATTTTTTACCTACAGTGCCTTGCGAAAGTATTCGGCTTCCTTGAACTTTTCAACCTTTTGCCACATTTCAGGCTTCAAACATAAAGATATGAAACTATAATTTTTTGTGAAGAATCAACAACAAATGTGACACAATCATGAAGTGAAACGAAGTTTATTGGATATTTCAAACTTTTTTAACAAATAAACAACTGAAAAATTGTCAGTGCAAAATTATTCAGTCCCATTAAGTTAATACTTTGTAGCTCCAACTTTTGCTGCGATTACAGCTGTAAGTCGCTTGGGGTACATCTCTATCAGTTTTGCACATTCTGAAATTGACTGAAATTTTTGCCCATTCCTCCTTGCAAAACAGCTCGAGCTCAGTGAGGTTGGATGGAAAGCATTTGTGAACAGCAGTTTTCAGTTCTTTCCACAGATTCTTGATTGGATTCAGGTCTGGCCTTGGCCATTCTAACACCTGGATATGTTTATTTGTGAACCATTCCATTATAGATTTTGCTTTATGTTTAGGATCATTGTCTTGTTGGAAGACAAATCTCTGTCCCAGTCTCAGGTCTTTTGCAGACACCATCAGGTTTTTGTCCAGAATGGTCCTGTATTTGGCTCCATCCATCTTCCTATCAATTTTAGCCATCCATCTTCAGGCCCAAACCATGATGCTGCCACCACCATGTTTGAAAGTGGGGATGGTGTGTTCAGGGTGATGAGCTGTGTTGCTTTTACGCCAAACATAACATTTTGCATTGTTGCCAAAAAGTTCGATTTTGGTTTCATCTGACCAGAGCACATTCTTCCACTTGTTTGGTGTGTCTCCCAGGTGGCTTGTGGCAAACGTTAAACGACACTTTTTATGGATATTTTTCAGAAATGGCTTTCTTCTTGCCACTCTTCCATAAAGGCCAGATTTTTGCAGTATACGACTGATTTTTGTCTTATGGACAGACTCGCCCACCTTAGCTGTAGATCTCTGCAGTTCATCCAGAGTGATCATGGGCCTTTTGGCTGCATTTATGATCAGTCTTCTCCTAGTAGGATCTGAAAGTTTAGAGGGACGGCCCGGGTCTTGGTAGATTTGCAGTGATCTGATACCCTTTCATTTAAATATTATCGCTTGCACATTGCTCCTTGGGATGTTTAAAGCTTGGGAAATCTTTCTGTATCCAAATACGGCTTTAAAGTTCTCCACAACAGTATCTCGGACCTACTAAGGTGTGTTCCTTGATCTTCATGATGCTCCCTGTGCTTTCAACGGACCTCTGAGACTATCACAGAGCAGGTGCATTTATACAGAGACTTGATTACACACAGGAGGATTGTATTTATCATCATTAGTCATTTAGGTCAACATTGGATCATTCAGAGATCCTCACTGAACTTCTGGAGAGAGTTTGCTGCACTGAAAGTAAAGGGGCTGAATAATTTTGCTCGCCCAATTTGTCAATTTTTTATTTGTTAAAAAAGTTTGAAATATCCAATGAATTTCATTCCACTTCATGATTTTGTCCCACTTGTTGTTGATTCTTCACAAAAATTACAGTTTTATAGACCAATCCGGCACGCAATTTGTCTATGGCGCCATCTGTTCGCAGCGCCATTACTGCAGTTTAGGCACTGCACCTCATGGACAACTTGATAACATAACAGCTGACAGTGACAGCCATAGATATGCTAGGTGACAGAAAGCGACAGTCACAGTGAAGCCTGTGGCAAACCAAATTTGGGTTGACGATGTCAGGCAGTGCCCCCCAGTTACGTAGCTTAATAATGACCATGTTAACTTTATTATTAACTTATTTTCCTTATTGGTTAATGTTACAGCAATAGTGTAAAACCTGACATGACGGCCGACATAACTTAAGCACCAGCCACCATCCAAATGTTGGTAAAAAAAAAAGGCTATGAAAGTACCTGGTAGATAGATTTCAGACACAAAGCAAAAAAAAAATATTTCAGAGTTTGAGCAAAAATCTTACTTTCAAATATCCTACCCCTGGTCAACTCGTAACGTAGGCTACTGTAACATTACTGTTACCGGTGTATATGTAACCTATTTGCTAGCTAACGTAATGATTCTCAAGTCAGGCCACTACATCAGTAAAACAAATATATATGTGTGTCTGTGCCTTGACAGGTATTCAGGAACATTTTATAAACCACTGGGCATGTGATCAACTAAAATGCCAACTACATGTAACTTATTGTTCAACTTCCCAGGTAGCTCCCATAAACGTTCTTGCAATCTCCCCAACTTGTTAACTATGCCTAAACGGCAGTAATGGCGCTGCCGCCAGATGGCGTCATAGACAAATCGCGTGCCGGATTGGTCTATATCTTTCTGTTTGAAGCCTGAAATGTGGCAAAAGGTCGAAATGTTCAACGGGGCCGAATACTTTCGCAAGGCACTGTATAATTTTACAAATATTAGGCTACATGAAAATCGCAATGAGAAAAAGGATATTGCATTTCGCCATTTGAACTCTATGGACCGAACCTGCCATGGACAACTGCTGAGGAAAATATATTTTTTCAATAGCCAACGTGTGACTAAATGGCAGATACCATTTTCATTTCCATTTTCAAATAGTTAGAAAGTGCATTTTATTTTAATTGAGACTTAAATAATGCTTGAATAAATGGGAAATTGGACTACATTGTTTATATTGGATTGCAATTTTCACATTTTCATTAACATTTGAATATAGTCCTTTGTAAAGCGGGGTATGTCTTTGAAAATGAAATGTCAAACGGTTATTCCATTTGAATTTTGATATTGTCATAGAATGCCCATAAATGTATGTGAAAATTAAAATGCAATTGGATTGTTATAAAATAGCATTAGTACAATGTCAGTACAGATGAAACACTATCTCTGGGTGTTCATCACAGAAGATACAACTAAAAAGTATAACCTTTTAAACTTCCTCATGAATTTGTGACTTGCCGTTTTGTATACAGGTCCTTCTAAAAAAATTAGCATATTGTGATAAAGTTCATTATTTTCTATAATGTAATGATAAAAATGTAACTTTCATATATTTTAGATTCATTGCACACCAACTAAAATATTTCAGGTCATTTATTGTTTTAATACTGATGATTTTGGCATACAGCTCATGAAAACCCAAAATTCCTGTTGTAAAGGCTTTATAATACATTTATAACTAGTAATTGGCATGTCACTTTAGAATACTTTGTTCCAGGTGTAAAAAGGTGGTTATAACTCATTTGTTAATGGTAATTTGGACATCACTTTAAAATAAGGTATCCTCTCATATGTTATATAGGTTTGTAAGGCATTTATAACTGGTAATTGGCATGTCACTATAGAATTTTTTGAAGTATTTTTTTAATTTAACCTTTATTTAACCAGGTGGGCACGTTGAGAACATTTTCTCATTTGAGACGGCGACCTGGCCAAGATAAAAGCGTCGAGGTACAGACAACAAAAATTCAAACAAAGTTACAAGACAAGGAGTGCACAATAAAGTCAAAACAGAGAATAAAACAGTGAATGTATGATAAATAATACAGTGTACAGGTCGAACAATAAGGCATTTGTACAAGTAGTGCAACAGATGTCGATACAAGGAGGTAGATGGTTGGTGAATACAGTCGCTTGGCGCTGTACAATACAGACAGTTGTAAGAAAAAAAATAATAATAATAAAGAGTAGGGTTGAGGTAGATGGGTACAATTGAAGAGGTACAAAGTGGCTGTGCATGAATAACACTATGGTAAGTGGCATAATGACCGGGACTATGGGAGGTGGATTGTGCAAAATGACAGCTATGCTGGTCAGATTGTGCAAAGTGCATAATGACAGAAGATGGTAGGGTGGGATTAACATGTGCAATGGTCTGAACGTAGATTGGTTAGTAATGCTTTGAAGGTGGTTACCTACGACAGTGTTGTCTTTTACCACCAAAAAATGTATCTCCCTTAACTGTGACATCCATACATTAGTTGGATGGCCCTTGTTGCACACTCAAAGCTAGACTCACTGGTATCAACTCATCCACAAGTCTCTGCTAGGCAAAACCCTGCTGTACCTAAGTTCACTTGTCACCAGATTTATGCGTGGGATTTCTGTGTCACCCGCTCTTAGCCTGCGTTTCAGCCGTTACAGTACAGCTCTCTAGTCACAAAAAAAAACAATACCTACTTTTTCCTCCACGTCTTCCAGTGCTTAGTTGCCAATGACTGGACTAAACTACAAAAAAAATTCTAATTGTCTTTGCACATTTATTCCCGAGTCTCTCTGGTACAGCCCATGCATATATGCACATAGTCATCTGCACAGTTATTTCTGTACATTATTCAGCACTCTATTATATGCACAGTTACGTATGTACCAGTGTTATTGCTCTGCTAGATTGACATACATATTGGCATACCTCACTAAAAATACTTTTCTTTCAAACTGTACAAAGACTTTCTACTGAACACTTTGTGTTTCCTGCATTGTATAATTTGTTTATCTTTTTATTAACTTTATGTTGTTTTGCACGATTATGCTTTTGGCCAGGATGCCGTTACAAATGAGGGTCAGTTTTCATTTGGACTACCTGGTTAAGAAAAGGAGATTTAAATAAGTATATTTGTTTTGTTTTGTACCTACAGTATTTATCCTTATGTTGTGTGTCTGTGTTTCAGTGGTACTGGGTCAGTATGGTTGGAGTGTGACGTACACCACTCAGAGTATTTGTGCCTTGAAAGGGTCAACAGTGAACCTGTCCTGCTCTTACTCATATCCCAGTGGCCACACAGTCACAGATGTTGGATGGTATTATTATAAGCGGAGCTGGACTAAAGTCCAAGATACAGATGGAGGTCGTGTATCATACATTGGCAATAAGAAGGATGACTGCACCTTAAGAATCACAGACCTGAGAGAGGAGGACAAAGAATCATATTACTTCCGCTTTTACACATCAAGGTCTTCACAGTCTTCACAGTCTTCATCGTCTTCATGGTCTTCATGGACTAATGGCTTAACCCTTTATGTCACAGGTACTCCAATCTTAAAGAATAGGAAAGGTACTCAGGTAATAATATAGTTTCTACTCAAGTTGTATATTTCCAATGATAAAATATGTTATACATTGTTTATGTTTATAACCTCTCAAATTAGATCTGCGTGTGAAGGTAAAACCAGGAATAAACAATAGGAAAAAATTGACCTGTAGCTCCACCTGTACTCTACCTGGTAAACCCACCTACATCTGGTACAAGAATGGACAACATATAGATGAGAGCACCTCCCCCCAGTACAAAGAGTCAGTCGACAGGAACTATGAAGACAGTTACTCCTGTGCTGTAAAAGATCATGAGGATCTCCACTCTCCTGTACTGTGTGAGTGTTTATTTTTTACATCATGTTAACACCATAGAACCTCTTGTGTGTTGGTGCCACTATCATTTTAGAACAACATTTATGTCAAAATCACTCATAATAAAACACATTTGGCAATGTCCTCTGGTTGTGTCACTGTGTTTCAGGTGTTAATGGTCAGAAGTGCATCAAAGTCATTTACACCAAGAGGAGAATCTGTGTGTTGAAGGGGACATCAGTGGACATATCCTGTACTTATGATGGTTATAATGATGTCACATCATCACTGTGGTTTAGTCCTAAACAGAGTGGTAGGTGGAGGAACATGTTGATCCCTGAGGACCTAACCACAGACCCAGGGTATGCAGGTCGTGTGGAGTATCCTGACCAGGAGAGTAGAAGTTACAGAGGTCCATCCACCCTGAGAATCACAGATGTGAGAGAGGAGGACTCAGCTGAGTATCGCTTCACTTTTAAAACACACAACGTTGAATGGGGTCAAAGTCTCCATGGAACAACTCTGACTGTTACAGGTAATACTAAAAAATAACCATTTGTTCACACATTGATTTATATTTAACAAAATTATTTAGTTAATAATATTTATGATTTTTGTTATTGTAATTTATATTCAGGTGTGCAGGTGACAATGACTCCTCCCACAGTGAGTGAAGGGCAGGCTGTAACAATGACCTGTAGAACCACCTGTAGTCTGGCTGACAACCCCACCTACACCTGGTACAAGAATGGACAACCTCACTCACACACTTACAGCTTGCATGTAAACCAGTTTAGAGATGCAGACAGTTACTCTTGTGCTGTGAGAGGCCATGAGCACATCCAGTCACCTGCAGTGTGTGAGTGTCCATATATTTCAACAAATACCCTTTTTCCTGACTGTTAGTCTATTTCAGTTAAATAATGAATGCTTATCAATGTTCTGAAACATATCTACTATACAACAGTTAGCTATTTTTTACCTTACTATCAACAATGTAAGTGTATATGAGTAGATATTGTTATTTTTATAAACACATTAAAATTTGTTCTATCACCCTCTCAGGTAAGATGTGTTGGAGTGTGATTTACACCCATCAGAATATATGTACTTTAAAGGGGACAACAGTTGACATACCCTGCTCTTACAAGTATCCAAGTTATCATGAAGTCATTAAAGCTTTCTGGTTTACTAAATGGGAGTCTGGTAAGGAGCCTGAAGATCTGAGCTTGGTACTAGGGTATGATGGTCGTATTGAGTACCGTGGAGATAAGAAGAATGACTGTACTCTGAGAATCACAAACCTGACTTTGACTGACACTGCTCAGTACATGTTCAGATTTATAACGAATGGAGGAAGAGCTGCAGGTACACCTGTCTCTCTGAATATCACAGGTAATTGGTTACATTTACTCTACCTAGTTTTGTAAGAAAGGTGTAGCCACATCATTAAAACAGTGAACACTAAACATAAGGTGAGTGCACACTCAGTAGTCAAGTGATATTTGTCTAATATGTGTACAAACTTACACAAGCTATGCAAAACTCAGATTCATAAGCCTATTTCTCATTATCTACTTAACCTATTGAAAAAGGATTTATTCAACATTGTCAATGAAAACAGTAGATTGTTGCAGATTGAATCAATATGCTGTACTTTCTTTTACACAGACATTGTGTTGGAGATGGATCATGCATCTGTATCAGAGGGAGACAGAGTCACTCTGACATGTAGAACTAAATGTACACTGGATCCCATCCCAGAATACATCTGGTATAAGAATAGACAGCCCATAGAAAACACCTTGACTCCTGTCTATAACCTCTCAGTCACCAGTGAGGATGCAGGCAGATACTCCTGTGCTGTCAAAGGCCATGAGGACATCCGCTCTACTGAAAAGACTCTTACAGTCAGATGTAAGTACATTAGGTGTATGGGAATTTGTAATATGTTACATTTAAACATATAAAAAAGTTATTAATTATATGGGGTAAGGATTCCCTACAATGTGCAGTACACAACTACACAGTTTAACATTTATAATTGAAACGAAAGATGGATTGACACATGCCCATTGGAAAACAATCTA